>BQNB010137750.1:0-17801 GCA_026074375.1 Tanacetum coccineum
CGTACTAGTGACCCGAATTGAATAGTTTGACTATCTGTTTCATCGGTAGGTGTTTATCTGGTTTAAGGAGGGTTGCATTACCTATTGGATAAAGTTGTACCAGCTGGCACCGCTCCAGGACCCAACAGCAGCGACCATATCGTCAATAATTATAACAACTGGTGATGGGATGCCGAGAATGAGGACATTTCAAGAAACAGTATCCCCATAATAAAGTTCAACAAATGGGAGGAGCTCGCGGGAGAGCTTATGCGATAGACGGCGGGATATGGTATTCAGTCGTTAGTTCGAAGATGAATCAACTCCATTAGCTCAAGTGTGTAACAAGTCTGTTAATTCCACGAACAGTTCATGATCTTAAGGATTTGTAACAGCACAAGTAATAACTTAGGAATGAGATAAGGTAATTCCAAGCGAGGCATTAAGATTCTGCTGAGCGGCAAGACACTATTGTGCTTCTAAACCTTTTTAACGGATTCCGGTGGTTATCGGGTTCGAGTTCATACTCGTGTCATATTGGATACCATTAAGCCCACTCATTTATAATTCCTTATTTACATAAAGAAGCGTCCAAATTTATGTAAGTAAGAAATGATAAACTTATGGTTCGGTGATTTACAATTTCTTTATTTAACCGAAAAGGCGTCCCAATCCTTTTAAATAAAGAGATTATAAATCATCCTACTTAATAATTTCTGATGCAACACGCGTACACACAAAGTTTTCAAGGTGGTAGATGACATGACGATGCAGGTGCTCTAATGAGTATGGGACGAGTGTTTAAAACTCGTCTTCGGAGACGAGGAGCGAAACAATCAGGGGAAATCGACATAGAGTTCAAGACAGTTAATGAGTACTCGATTTAAAGTAAATAAGATAAAGGTCATTATGAACGAGTCAGCATAGCAATTATCATATTAATCATCCTATTACAAGTCCCAAGTCCCGCACTTACAAGGACTTGTGATACTTAGATTCATTCATATCCCAGGTAAAACAAACTATTTTTGTGAGGGCTTTGTTAACATAATCCATTTAAACATATCAATCCTCATTTTAATAGTCCGCCCTTACAAGACTTGTAATACTTAGATTCATACATAATTCCATGTAAACAACAATTATGACGGTCTCGTGTAATACGATATTGTATTTAAAGATATTGAGAAAAATAATATTTTGCAGAGTCCATTGTTTAATTAATGTCTGAGAACGAAATGAGACCATTGTGCAACTCACAATGTCTAAGAGTAAAATGAGATCATTGTGTAACTTACAATGTCCGAGGTATAAATGAGACCATTGTGCAACCCACAATGTCTTAAGAAATGCTCTCGTATTTATATAAATAACTCTTATATAAATAAACGTACGATATACGCAAAAGATGCAAGCATATATATATATATATATATATATATATATATATATATATATATATATATATATATATATATATATTACTATATTGTGTGTGTGTGTGTGTCAGGTAAAGCATTCTTACATGCAACAAAGTAATGTAAGCAAGTAAAGCAAGTAGTGTGTATGCACTTAGAAAATGTTTGCTGTGATGCAATGCTTGTGAAAACGGTTATAGTCTAGGGTAAAATATGCAACCTAGTTCCCTATAACCAGTGCTCTGATACTAATTTGTAACACCCCCAAAAATGTATCGCAGCGGAATTGTGTCCGGGGGCGTTACTTCATAATACACATCGCTAGATACAAGAGAACGACCTCTAAATGTGTCATTTGAAAAGTAATCTCGTTGATTTCCTTAAAAATTGAATTTTATGTTTGTCCCATAATTGCATCACAATGAAAGCTTTGAACTATACACATCTGAGATTTGATCAACTTGTATGTTTGTAGTATCCTTGTAATGATATTCTTTCAGTTTAGACTCAATGCACATCAAATATATCCTAGCATCTAATTCCCTGAGAATAAACATGCTTAAAAGTGTCAAACATTATTGTTGGTGAGTCATAGTTTTTTGTAAGTATAAATGTTTCGTAACACAAAGTTCCGTAAAGTAGTATGACCGTTTAAATCTCCTTTCAAACGTTCTTCCATAATGTATGTATGATTTTAGAAATCTAAAAATTGTAAAGCATGAATGACATTTTTAAATCCCCATTTAGTTCACGAAATCGTATGTATTTGTTTGAACCACATTTCGTTCATAGGATGTAATTGCACAATTTATTAATGACAATGCGCAAGTATTCATGTATATGTATTTGGTGGCCCTTGTAGACCCATCCATTAGTTATTCCGACCAATGTTATTTGTTAGTTTCCCAGGGTTTGCTTTTCACCAGTACGAGGATTGTCAATCCATGAATGTTATATTTTTATTTCTTAAGCGTGGCTCTACTGAATATTCGGTTCAGGGGGACACATGTGGTGCTATGTCTACTCCGTTCGGGGTGCTTGGAGGCACACCAAGTTTTTGAGAGTCGTTGTGAGGTTCTTGAAGACAATCAAAATCAATTTGGGTGGGTTGGGAGTGGTTGCGGTGCGGGATGGTGTCTGGGTTGGTTCGCATACACTTGTGGACCCGATTGTTATAAGGGACTGGGTGGGTTTGTTGTGGGTCGAAAGGGTCGGGGGACAAAGCACTTGTTACCATACGGAGGCTGGTTGGGTTTGTTTGAGGGGTAGAAAGGGGTAACGGGGGAAAAGAATTGTTCTGAAATGTATGGTTGGTGGGGGGGTGATGGGTTGAAGCGACAAGGGGAGGGGCTGGGGGTCGGAGGGTAGTGTGAGGTGGAGGGGAGTGGTGCTGGGGGGTTGGTGTGAGGTAGAAGGCGGGTGGGAGTGTGGTGTGAAGTGGTGGGAGGGATGGTTCGGTGGGGTGGTATAGAGGGGGGGGGGAGGATCGGGGGTAATGGGAGGCGCAGCCGGGGGGTATGGGGTGACGGATTGGTTTGTCGAGGTGAAGGTGGTGAGGGGCGGTAGAGTAGGTTAGGTGTAGGGTGTGAGGTGGGGCAGAGTAGTTGGTGGATAGGTAGGGGTAACGTGAGGGGAGGGGTTGTGAGGGGAGTTGTGGAGTGGTTAGTGAAATGAGGGACCAGGATGCTTAATGCGATGTAGGCGAGAGTTAAGGCGGGAGGCATCGAAGGGTGTTGAGTGGGGTGGAGATCAGGGGGGGTTTCGTGTTAGGGTGGGCAGGAGTTGGGGTTTTTATCTTTTTTTATACTTGTTTTTTTTTTCCTTTTCCTTCTATTCTTTTTTTTATTCTTTTCGTTCTTTATGTTTTTTTGTTTTATCTTTTTTGATTCTTCTTTTTTTCTTTTTTTTTTGTTTCTCTTTTTTTTTCTTCTCTTTTTTTTATTTTTTCTTCTTAATTATTTTTAACTAATCGTATCATTTCAAAAGTAAAGTATGCATTTATGTCCAAAAATGAAGTCAAGTAATGTATCCCATTCGAGCTATATAAATGAGTATGTAAACCAATTTGTAATCAACCATGTAAGTGCATTTGCAAACAAGTCATGTTATCACCCAAAAAAAAATATATGTAAAACAAGTAAAACATGGGGCTATAAACTCACCTCAATGTTGTAGAACGATTGGCAGGATGTAACACCCCCAAAATGGGTCGAAGCGGAATAAGGATATCTGGGGCGTGTTACTTCTCAGATCAATAGCACAAGATATATAAGAACAACAAAAAGTCGTTTAAAATGATACATTGGATTTGATAAAAGACTTGTTACACAAAGCATGCAGCTTTACTTGTTCAGTGTTTGATATTACAAAGATTGACAATACATTTCCCCAAAACATATACATCTAATATTCTTTAGCGTGATAACCAAAGTGTCAACCATGTTTCCAGCAACCTCGTGCCATTGACCACTTGAAAACATTGCTTTAAAACGTCTAACATAAAATGTTGGGATTCACCTAGGTTAGTAAATTTTTACTATGCAGGACCGCAAGAACTTTCCCGTGATAAATCAACTTATGCAGGACATCACAAAAATCCAGATTACGTTTCCTAAGCTCATGACACTTGAAGCTCGACAATTTTATTCGCAATAATAAAATATTGCTATTATGCTTACGATCAGATGTTCAATCCTAAACATCCCAAATCTGACATGCTATAACGTTCGTTCCCGGTGATAGCTAATCACCCGAACGGGGAGGTCAATTCCAAATAGATCTATTCATAACATTCGTGCTCACATAATGTAATTCACAACTACATCTATGGCAATGTACAGTTCAAGTTAACTGGGCTAAACTTGGAGTTATCGCTATTAGGCAAAACAGTAATCAATATAAAATCTTCACTTGCGTCCCAAATTTATGACAACAAAACATGTTTCACTCCCCAAAGTTATAAATCATTGAAATCGTAAAAATGTAGGGCTTCTGAACTTCACTTGAGTTATCTGATAATCCAAATATCACAGATAGCGCGTCACGTAAATGATCGAAAGCAACCTAAATTAACATAGGTCGTATTATAAGTGCAATATATCGCTTTGATTAACTTAACATTATAACAGTTCTATGTTAGTTACATAATACTTATCGTTTCGGGCTATCATAATTTAAGAGGTTAATGTAGTGTCGTTTGAGGAGCTGGACACTTTTATCGTAAATCCAACAATTCTGTCGATTACGCAACCCGAACGTGGCTCATTATAACTCCCTAGTAATATAGTACTTTGATAACCACATATAATTCTATATAGCTTCATCACCGTCTATTTGTAATTTAAAAATCGTTGTTATAGAGTGAAAACGTTTATAATTATCGTTTTAGTAAAACTAGCATAACTTTCCCGTTTTTGATGTTTCTTATGCCCACGCTTTCGTATTAGGATGAAGTTATCATAATTTGACATTTCTTAATTGGAGCTACACGTAATGAAACAGTAACTTTTATGTTCACACAGACCCTAATGTACATATATAGTTTGTGTTATCGTAAAACCGTACAATGTCGTATTTTCTTCGTTATTTATTGATTCATTTTTAGCGATTCTTTCGCAGCCGTTCTTGTAAATTGATATAGTTCTATTGATTTATGACGTTTAAAAAAATAAACGTTTCTGTCATGAAATAGTAACCTTTTATAAAAATAGTTTTATAAATAAGTATTAATTGTCAGTAAAACTCGCTGACGAAATTCATAAGTATTCGTTATTATTGAAATATTACGATTCTTTTTCATTTGTGGGAATCCTAAAAATATGTACAATCTGTGGAAAATACTAAACTTTCTGTTTTTGAAGTATTTTATAACTTGCTTTATAAAGTTTATTTTATAAAACCGGTATTAACGTAAATCGTATCTTTCTCGTTATTAATTCGTTTTTCGAGTTTCTTACCTTTTTGGAATCGTCATGAGACGTATTATCTTTATAAAATGTCAAACCCACTATTTGGATTTCGAATCCAAACAGCCCATTATGATACATATATATACTTATTTGTTTAACTTGTTTTATATACTTTTCAACTAAAGAAACTTCCACAAGTTCTTAATAACTCATAATAAACTATGTTATACATATAGTAATTTCCTTAGGTCCATGATTTGTCTATTTATCTAAGATAACAAGTTCATAACTTTTACATAAAATCATAAATTTCCTTAAGTAACTTTTATGTACAAGTTTATACCTAAACATTTTCCACTTAAACCAACATGTTAACATACTTATATTTCCATTATATCATGATATTACCTATCACATAACCTAAGAAAAAAGTGTACAAAATGATCATCACAAGTAAAAACTCCTTTTACATGTTTATAAAAGTCATAACATGGTGATTTTTTACTATTAAAACTCATATATGCATAAAATGATAAATGTAAGAACATAAAGGGTTTTAGTTGACCTTATTATGATGTATGATGATGAGAAATATAATCTAAACCCTTGTTTAGATTAAAAACCAAAGCTTGCACATTTGAAACCTAAGTTTTCCAATAGAAACCCTAATCTTCCTTTCTTGCTTCAATACTTGTAAATGGTTAGCCAACCCTTTCAAAAACTACTTTAGGTTTTTATAGAAGGATGTGTGTTTGCTTGTTATGGTTCTTAGAAATTAATGGTTATGGATTAAGTAAAGTTGGGTGTTTGATGCCGTGGGTTTGATAGGAGAGATATGGGAGGAAAGTGAACTTTTGTTAAGTGTTATGTGAAGTGAATGCTATCTCTCACTAGAATACATGTATATAAGATATAGATTAGTCAAAAAGGTGGGAACAAAGACCATAAAGACTTTCCAAAGGGGTGGGAAGGCGCATAGGCTGAATGTGGTGGAATTTTTAGTGTTGACTAGTGATATAAATCACTAGTAATGACAGAAGTCATGTTCAGCCTATAATTGTAAAAGTACTTGGTTATGGTTTTTGTTTCTATGCTCCCTAATGATGTAGGTGATCCCATGAAAATAAGGATGAATGTTTGCTAGATAATTTTACTTGCATAATCCTTGGTAAAAAGAAAAGAATGAAGTATACTTGGCATTTAAATGAATATATAATATGTAAAGATGTATACTAGCAAATTGAATAAGTCTTGGCTTATTTCTATAAATATGGGGTGTCCCATTATATAATTGTGGTTAAATTTTTATAAACTTTGATCATTGAAAATAAAAATAAGCATTTGTTGAAGCGTAGGAATATTTTTGTGGTTTCGGGTATGCCTAAAACTTTAATTTATTCGCGAAACGTAAACACTTTACGTAACGATTAATAAATAAAATGAACAATGGCCATAATTATTCTCAAAATAATTATTTTAAGATTGATTGATATAAACTGACTTAATGGGTTGATGCATCGATTGCCATTGATTGATATTTTTTACTTACGCGAATTTATATCTACTTAACAATTATGATTAAAAAAACAAACGCGTACAATACAATTGGTACTAGTGACATTTTTTGACGACGTCGAGGACCCTAAAACACGAGGTGTGATAGTTCTCCCTGTTAGATGAGCCTGTCCTCATAGGCTTTAAGACGCGGCACTTGACGACGGCGCGATCTTTGTGAAGGGTGTTGGTATTTCTTTCAAATTTATCATCGCGTTCCACGTAAACTTAGGACCTCGCTTGGAGTTCCATCGATTGGACTAATGAAATGCGGACTTGCTTCTACGTTTAACTTCACGGTCATGATATTCAACAGGTTCCCTCACAAAACTGAAGCTTGTCATTTAAAATGAAGTCATTCCAACGGATACAGGCTAACGGGTTCGTCCGGCCATAGCACTTTTTCACGTTGGATTCTGAATGTATTGTGATCCCTGCTTAGTTCTTCTGGAAGTTAGCTTGTAAGCAACATCTCCAACTTTTCTAAACCTTGATAGGATTCCAAATACATGGGGGTTTAACTTCCACATTTGCCTAAACGTTTTACGACCCCTTTCCAAGATGAAACTTTAAGTATAACTTTATCCCCGACTTGGAATTCCATCGGTTTACGCTTTAGATCGGCGTAACTTTTATGTCGATCTCGAGCGGCTTGCTTCCTTTGCTTGATTTGGATGATTTTCTCAGTCGTCTCTTGAATTAGTTCTGGACCGAGGATTTGAGCTTCTCCAACTTTAGTCCAACAAACAGGTGAACGACACTTTCGACCATAAAGTGCTTCGAATGGTGCGGCCTTGATGCTAGCGTGATAGCTATTGTTATATGAGAACTCGACTAATGGCAAATGGTTAACCCAACCCTTTCCAAAGTCGATCGTACAAGCACGCAGCATATCCTCGAGAGTTTGAATGGTCCTCTCGCTTTGCCCGTCTGTTTGTGGATGGTACGCGGTACTCATATCCAAATTAGTACCCAAAGCGTTCTGAAGTGACCTCCAAAAATTTGATGCGAATCTCGGGTCACGATCACAAATGATTGAGACAGGTATTCCATGTCTCGTGACCACCTCTTTTAGGTACATTCTTGCAAGTTTATCCAAAGGATCAGTCTCTTTTATCGGTGTGAAGATCGCAGACTTAGTGAGTCGGTCAACGATCACCCAAATGGTGTCGTAGCCTTGCGACGACTTAGGAAGCTTTGTAACAAAATCCATGGTGATGTTGTCCCACTTCCATTCAGGTATCTTTAAACCGCGATCGAGCAACCAAAACGCACCCTAGGCTGTAAAACAGCCATCCAAACGCACCCTTGTGGTGCTTATAAAAACCAAACGCACCCATTTTCGGCTGCTGACCCGAACCCAACGCACCCTAACCTGATGTAAACCAAAACGCACCCTACGTGTTGATTCTAGCAAACCAAACACAAAGACCCAGCGTGAGAGAGTGTACATTTATAAACCTAAAGTCGGACCACACCCTTAGTGCCGTAAACAAAACCAAACGAACACCCCTAGCTGCAACTTGCTAAACTAAACGCACCTGTTCGGGTTCTTTCTCTCGGTGCTAACACAGCCAACGCACCCTTATTGTTTTTACCAAGCCAAACGCACCCTAATCCGTATTATGAACAAATCAAACGAACCCTTAGCTGTTTTAACAGCCAAACCGAACGCACCGATGGTGCTTAAAATAAACCGAACGCACCCTTTTGGTGCGATGAACAGTGAACCGACGCACCCTTGGTGGTGGTCGGTAAAACCACCGAAACAAACACCCTCATAGGGGTTGACAGAAAAACCGAACGCACCCTTGGAGGTGTGACAGTGGTGTCGTGGTGATGATGGTGCCATGAGGATGGAGATGAAGGTGGTGATGAATGGGAGGTGGTGATGGTGCGGCGGTAGAGGGGTGACAGCGGCGGTGGAGGCGCGTGGCGGCGAGTGACATAGTAGATCGGATAGATCGGGTGATGAGAAACAATTCTGGTTTCGGCCGGAAAACTCATCGGAAAACTTTTCCGGCGACGGCCGACGGTGGCTGCCGGAAAATGAGGGAGAGAGAGAGGTGAATGTGTGTGTGTGTTTTATAAGAAATGAAAAAATGAATAAAAATATAAAACTTTATATATATATATATATATATATATATATATATATATAAGTTATAAGTAAAGTGGCAAGTCTCAAATAGTTTAGGGGTCCTTATGTAAATTTTTAACGTAGTTTTGATAACCATCGGTTCGGGACTCGTTTGAACTAGTTAACGGTCGATTCAAGACACGAAACTTGCGCCATTGTTTTCAAAATCATTTTTCCCATAAAAACGAGTATTCGCTCGATTAATTTTCATAAACGTTTTATAAAATTTATTTAAAACGTTTATTATTTATTTGTATATTTTCGATAAACTTTGTCTGTAAAATGATCTTTTACTCGAATATTTGCGTCTTCAACAAACGTTACTGAATAAAATGATGACTAATTTATTAAATATTTTTATTTAATAAAAAGTGTTAATTAAATATAATTTAATTATTCTCTTGTTTCTATAATCGTGCGAGGGAATTTCAGTCACTTTTTGTCTGTTTTCGGGTCTCGGGCAAAACTAAAAAGTTGTCGGGAATGTCGTTTTACATCAAATTGCTTTAGAGTCCGGGTCGTGAAAACGTGATTTAGTGGTTTGTTTTTGATAAGTCAGCTCAGGAATAACATATATCTTTTTCGTTTTCAAGTCAAATAAGTTAAAAATAACTTGCACATGAGAGATGTAATAATAAATATGATTTATTATTTAAACTATGTTCCGAAATTTTTTACCGGTTACGCGTTAATCGCTTTTATGTGACAATAAAAGACCAAAAGTCAAAAAGTCAAGTCAGACACAAAAAGTCAAAGGGTAAAATAGTCATTTACAATTCCGAAAATTACCAGTTGTTACATCTAACATCATTGATTGAATTTTGAAGCATAAACTTCTTTCAATATTCGAAATTAAAAAGATAAAATAAGAACAAGATTGTTCAAGCCCTCTTTTTGTTTCGGTAAAACGAAAAACAAGAAACAAAAATATCATCAACGAAACACAACCAACCTGCTTATCTTGTGTTGATAGTAATTGTTATCTTTGTGGGTTCATTGTTAGTGGTGTTTCATTCGAACACGAATCAAGAAGAGACTGGGTTTATCTTTTGGAGGTATAAAAATAGAAACATAAGATGTATTTTTGATTGAGTTGTGGCGTGCGTGTGTGGTGAGATTTTTTGAGAGAGAGGAGTGGATCAGTGACTAAGTAAAACAAGATAAGAGGAGCGTTTTGTAACACCCTCAAATCTGAGTACGCATCGGAATGTTGAATATCCGAGGGCGTTACTTTATGGATCAATAGCACAAGATCTGAGAACGACTACTAAACGTGTCGTTTGAAAAAGATACATTGGATTAACAAAATACTTGTTTGTTACATAAGCCCATGACTTCAAAATGTTCAACAATATAAATAAAGATTCCGGTTTATAAACAATTGTCCCCAAAATGCAATAAGACCTCAAATCTTATGTGTTGACTCTTCAATTATTGACTTCCAATGTATCATCGCACCTCGTGCCTTATTGACCTGAAAAACATGCTTAAAACGTCAACATAAAGTTGGTGAATTCATAGGTTTATGTAAATCAATAGTAGGACCGCAAGATTTCCAAGTGTATGATTAATCAATAAATGCAAACATCATAAAAAGTAATTACGTTTTCCTAAGCTCATGACACTGAAGCTTGACATGTATGAATGCAATATATTGCCAATGAATGCCCGTTAATGATGTTTTAACCCGCAACATCCCAAATCCGACATGGTATACGTTCGTTCCCAGTGATAGCTAATCACCCAAACGGGGATTGTCAATCCCAAATAGATCTATCTATAACATTCGCGCTCACAATCTAGTAATTGACAGTTCATGATAAAGGGCTTAGTGGGTTATCGCTACTTAGGCAAACACGTAATCATTGTATAAAATTACCACTACGTCCAATTTGTAAAACGAGCATGTTCCTCACCCCCAAGGATTAAATCATTAAATAATTGTAAAAACATATGAGCTATGAACTCACCTGAGTGAATAGTCCTCTGGAAATGATAATAGATATCCAAGTATGAATCACACCGTCAAATACCTAAGTAAATACGGCAGTCTTTAGTCTACAAATTTAGGCTAAAGACTCAATAAATTTAGGCTAAATCACACCGTCAAATCCCAACAAGTGAATAGGTTTTAATTAAGTCCAATTAGCTATAAAACTCCCCAACTTATAAATAACTTAACGAGCTTATTTTGATTAAGGGCCTATTGGCCCATTAAGGTCCATATAAGTGTTCTAAGAGGGTCAATTAAGTTGTAAAAAGCAGACAAGTGCATTCGTAAGCTTATTAAGTATGCTTAAGCTGCCATAACTTAGGAGAGTCTTTATTGGAGCTTATTTCGGCTTATTGGGCTAGCGAGCCTCAATAACTCAAAAACCGAAACACATTAAAAGGTTTTTCTTAGCATTTTGATTTTTCACTTACTATTCTAAACGATTGTTAAACTTTCTAAACTACATAAATCAAATGCTTATTAATACTCGTTTGAGCTTTATTTTTTTGAGCTTATTGGGCTCGTTGCCCAACAACCTAACCGAAAATTCAACAAAAGGTTCCATTAGGGTCCTCTAATGATTTTAACTTATTTTCCCATTCCAATAAGCTAATGTAAGGGTCTGTTTTATGATTGGCTTATTCCAAAATCAAAATAGCTGCGTTATTGGGCCGTTTAGGCTCGATACAAGCCCGATAAGGGTTCTAGGGGTTCAGACTTATTTCTTTTTGGTCCATTAGCTTCTTAAGTTTATAACAAGCCTTTTAAGCTGTTTGAGCTCACAAATAAGCCGTGGGAGTTTATTTGTGGCTTCGGGATTTTGTGGGCTCACGATGGAGACTACCCAAGCCCAATATGGACCCGTTTGCTTTTTATAAGGTACTAGGGATCCACATTTGTTGTATTAAGTTTATATGACTCTTATTAAGCATGTAGGACTTATAAATAAGCTGTGGCTCACTAGGTGGGCTTATTGGGCCTGTTTGGTCTTGTACGCGGCTATTGGGCTAGAGAGGCCCAATAGGAGTCTAACTCATACATGTTTGTCATATATAAGTTTACTAGTTTGCTTAGCTCAATTAATAAGCCCGAATGAGCTTATTAATAAATCGTGGCTTTCCACTGTTGGGCTAGTTGGGTTCGGACATGGGCTATTGGGCCCAAACCATGAGCACTCGTAGGTTTCACAAGCCAACGTGGCCCATTGTTTCTCTTTGTAATCTACATAAGTCTCGAAAGGCCCTAGTGACAAAATGTCGTGTATTCAACTTGTGTACGCGTCGTGTTTTACATGCAAGTGTTTATTAGGGTCGTATACGTATTCCCAAGCCATCTTATTTTGTTTACAACGAAAGTTTACGTGGGGTTTTCTTATACTCGAACGGTTTTCAAACCCTTGCTTGTTACTAGGTCACGTCACTTGGTTCTTTACATTTTAACACTACACACGTCGTCATACGCAATAACATTTGCGTATAACACGCATGTTGTTTATTATTCGCGAACTCACGCTAGCACATTACATATATACGCGACATATTGACTAGTTCACAAAGAAAACAAATAATAATACGAGTGGTATAGGTTCAAACGAGACTTACAAGAGTCCTAGTGGCGTGGTCGTGTATTAGAACGAGTAGAGTGTCAACCTAACCGCTCGCACGATCGCAATGACCCAACCCAAGCTTCTAAGCTTATTCAAACACCCAACCTTAGCTTGTAAATCTTCTTGTGACCTTGTGTGATAACCTAGAGGTGTTTGTGAGTTCGAATGCGATCAAGGAAGGGGTTTGTTTGCGGTTTAAGACTCGAACACATGAATCAAATAGGTGTTAGTTGCTTGAGAGAGTTTAAGGTGTGTGTGAGTTGCAAGAGTGTAATATGGTGAGTTTGTGTGAGTATTTATAGGCAAGTGAGCTAGTTAACTCTTCTAGTCACATAGTAAACCAAACCGTGCCCTTAACTAGTGGTTTTTGAGGTTTCTAGTTAATTTCCTATTGTATTAAGCTAAACCACTTAAGTACAAGTTTTAATTAGGCTAGTGATGTACAAGATTTGCTTGATTCTTAAAATCTTAAGGATTTGTGTGTGTGTGTGTATTGCCGCGGCAAAACAAGGCAAAGGGAGTCAAATGAGTCTTTATCCATTGTGTATTAGTTAGCTAGGGAACATTAAGTACTATTCTTAATTACATAGAGCTTGTACATGTACTTAGGAATCATAAGGAAGATTTCTAGTTGGTTTATGTGTACATATGTGTATAACCGGCTATAGTGGGTATTTAACACAAGGATTGATTAAGTTTTGTGTTAAGGTTTTAAAAGTGGGTATTGGTTTGAGTCGATGTAAGTCTAGGGGTTTGTCCAAATGTATTTTATTGCGAAATATGTGACTAATAAAAATAAATTACGCAAAGTACATAATTATCTTCCTAATAATTATATATTACTTGATTGATGAAAACCTTAATTTATTTGATGACCGTTTACATTAATTGATTATTTCTAGTCTACGCGATTTAGCTCAAAAGTGAAATTAAAAGTAAACGCGTATCGCACTAAAATAATTAGTGACTAATAATAGGAGTCGTAAAATGACCTGAAATTAAGAAATGTTACAGTCTCCACCCGTTAAAAGAGCTTTGTCCTCAAAGCTTAAGACCTTGTAGTGGATGACAAAGCCCGGTTTGTGAAAAGCCCCCCCCCCCCCCCCCCCCCCCTTTTTTTTATAGTGGTATGACAAGTGCGGTTTGTGAAGAGTTGTGGTATTTTTTTGTTGAACGAATTCTTTATCGTTCCCAGGTGAACTCAGGGGTGGCCCCCCCCCCCCCACCCAAAACCCTTGAGTTCCAGCGAAACTTATCCATGGGTATCCGGCTTTCGATTCAATCGTTGATCTACCGTTACATGTTTTCAACCGGGCTCTTCCTCAACAAAAATTGGAGCTTATCGTCAACATGATTCCTTCTAAACAGGCTTGACTAATGGTTCGTCAGTGTAACATTTCTTCAGATTAGACACATGGAAGTTGGTGAACTCTGTTCAATCATGAGGGAAGTTCCAAGTTAGGCCAAATTTCATAATTTTTCTACACCTTGAAAGGTCCGACGTATCTCGGGTTCAGCTTGCCTCGCTTACCAAACCCTACGACCCCTTTCCAAGGCAAGACCTTGAGCATAACTCTGTCCCCAACCTCGAACTCCATCGGCTTTCGTTTCCGATGGGCATAGCTCTTTTGTCGTTCCTGAGCAGCTTGCATTCCTTTGCTTGATAAGGACGATTCTTTCTTCTTTGTTTCTTTGAACAATGCGGACCAGTCAGTTGGCTTCCTAAAACTCGGCCCAGCAAACCGGTGATGGAACATTTTCGACTTACAGGGTGCCTCATAAGGGCGGCCTTTATGCTAGCTGATAATATTGTTGTATGAAATCTCGGCCAATGGCAAAATGCTTAACCCAGCCCTTGCCAATCGATCAGCAAGCAGTAGCATGTCCTCGAGAGTTGAATTGGTTCTCTCGGCTCTGGCCGTCAGTTTCTGGGGATGATACGCATGCTCATACTAAATAACTGTACCCAAAGCTTCTCTGGATGATCTCCTGAAATTTGAAGTAAATCTTCTATTCACCGATCACATATATTTGAGGCAGGTTTTTATCACGTGTCTTGCCACTATCATGTTCAGGTACAACCTTGCCAACTTGTCTAATGGATCATTCTCCCTTATTGGCAAGAAGTGAGCAGATTTTGTAAGTCGATCCACAATCACCCAGATGGTGTCAAAACCTTGCGACGACTTAGGAAGCTTGGTGATAAAATCCATCATGATATTATCCCACTTCCACTCGGGTATCTCAGGTTGTACTAGCAATCCCGATGGCCTTTGATGTTCGGCCTTGACCCTCGCACACATTAGGCATTTGCTAACATACGTGGCTATGTCTGCTTCATTATGGGCCACATTACTAGCTTTTTTCATGTCTTGATACATCTTTTCCGAACCGGGATGGATAGAATATTTCGACTTGTGGGATTCGTGCATAATCACGGATCTTAAGTCTCCATAGCAAGGTAACCAACTCCTGCCGTGTAAACATAAGGTTCCATCGGCACGTGGTTCCAATCTTTCCTTGGGTATATCCCTCCTGATTATACCGCCTACGTCTTCATTCACGAGATTCTCTGGTTTCTGGGCTTCGATCTGAGCTTCTAATATTCGTTTGGGAAGATCCAAGCCAATTGTCATAACTAAGGCTCAAACCCGTAATGGCTCAATCCGTTCCTTATGGCTCAATGCATCGGCCACTACGTTTGCTTTCCCGGGATGATAACGAATATCACAATCGTAGTCACTCAGCAATTCTAGCCAACGGCGTTGCCTCATGTTAAGCTCCTTCTGATCGAGAATGTGTTGTAGGCTTTTATGGTCGGTGAACACTGTGCATCTGGTTCCATATAGATAGTGTCTCCATATCTTTAGGGCAAACACTACCGACCCAAGTTCTAAATCATGAGTGGTGTAGTTCTTCCTGTGAACTTTTAGTTGTCGAGAAGCATAGGCAATCACATTCTCTCTCTGCATCAATACAGTACCTAAACCCTTATGTGACGCACACAATAGACCACAAAGTCTTCGCTTCCTTCAGGTAAGGCCAGAATTGGTGCACTGCACAACTTCTGCTTTATTAACTGAAAAGCGTTCTCTTCCTTTTCACCCCAGTCGAACTTGATTCCTTTCTGGGTAAGTTTCGTCATTGACTTAGCAATCTTTGAAAATCCTTCGATGAACCGTCGATAGTAACCAGCAAGACCTAAAAATTGGCGGATCTCCGTTGGTGTCTTAGGAGATGCCCAATCTTTGATAGATTCTATCTTGGCTGGATCCACATGTATGCCATCGCTATCTATGACGTGTCCGAGAAATTGTACCTTCGAGATCCAAAATTCACATTTTGAAAACTTAGCATACAACTGCTCCTTCTTAAGAAATTCTAAAATTGCCTTAAGATGTTCTTCGTGCTCTTTCTCATCCTTCGAATAAATCAATATGTCATCAATGAAGACAATTACGAACTTATCCAAGTAAGGCTTGCACACTCGGTTCATGAGGTCCATGAATATCGCAGGTGCGTTTGTCAGTCCGAATGGCATAACCTGGAACTCGTAATGACCATACCGAGTTCGGAATGTCATCTTTGGAATGTCTTGCTCTCGCACTCTAAGATGGTGATATCCTGATCTCAGATCTATCTTCGAATAAATATTGGATCCCTGGAGTTGATCAAATAAATCGTCGATCCTCGGGAGCGGATAACGATTCTTCACTGGTAGTCGATGCACATCCTGAATGACCCATCCTTCTTTTTGACAAATAAGACTGGGGCTCCCCAAGGTGAGGAACTAGGCTTTATGAATCCTTTATCGGAAAACTCTTGTAATTGTTTTGATAATTCCTTCATTTTGGATGGAGCCAATCGATACGGTGCTCGAGCTACTGGTGCGGCCCCTGGAATTAAGTCGATTTGGAATTCCACTGGTCGAGCCGGAGGAAGACCTGACAAGTCCTCGGGAAATACTTCAGGAAAATCTCGGACGATTGGTACGTCCTTTATTTGTTTTCCTTCCGACTTGTCCTCCTCTTTCTTGGCGGATATCTGCGCCAAAAAGACCTGGCATCCCTTTGCCATGTACTCTTGAGCTTTTGAACATGAGATAACTGTCAACCGAGATTCTCTCCCGTTGCTACTTTCGTTGCCACAAAAAGTTAAAGTTTCATTCCCGTAGGGAATTTGAACAAGTTTCTCATCGCACACGATCACGGTGTGACATCTTCTTAACCAGTCCATACCGATAATGACATCGAAACTACCCAGTTCTACGGGCATTAGATCTATGTTGAACGGATGGTCTAAGAAATTTAAAGTACAACCTCGTATAATAGTGTCTATCTCGACTATTTTCCCATCAGCTAATTCAACATCATAACTATTTTCCAATAGAGTTGGGGCGATGTTAATCAGGGAACTAAATGCAGTGGATATAAAGCTTCTATCGGCACCCATGTCGAATAAGATAGATGCATAGTGGTTGTTTAAGAGGAACGTACCCGTGGCGATATTGGAGTCCGGGTTTCCCGATACATTCCTTCACTTCTCTGCATTCCCAACTACATACACCCAGCCTTATGCATTCCCATTCCCTCCATCCTTATTCTTCAACTTAGGAAAATCTCTCTTAAAATGCCCTGGTGCTCCACACTCAAAACAACCATTCCCTTTGGGAGCTGCCCCATTGCCCTTCTGAGTATTAGCAACATTTATGTTTCCAGTACTCCTGCAATCGTGGGCAAAGTTCCCTACCTTGTTGCACTTGTGGCACTTCTGGGTGCACGGGACATTGTGGTGAAAATGGCACTTGGTGTACTTGGGCAAATTTTCCCCCGTAGGGTTTCTTCTCACCAGCCCCCATATTGTAGACCTTGGCTATATTCTGCTTCTTGAAGGGCTGTTGTCGGTGTACATGGTTGTTTCTGGAGGAATCATCTGCCTTCCTTTTGTTATCAGACTTTTCCGCATAGGTACGGAGTTTCTGATCCATAAAGTCGTTAGCCAACTCAATCGTCTCATCCAACGTCTTAGGCTTGGAAGACTTCACATTCCCATAGATGTTATCAGGAAGTCCACGGATGTACTTGTTGATCTTCTTAGTTTCACAAGCACAAAACTTGGTACATGATGCTCCGCCTTTTGCAAGGCT
This sequence comes from Tanacetum coccineum, assembly GCA_026074375.1. NCBI lineage: Eukaryota > Viridiplantae > Streptophyta > Magnoliopsida > Asterales > Asteraceae > Tanacetum > Tanacetum coccineum. Next base: position 17,745 of record BQNB010137750.1, read on the forward strand.
GATGAGTACGATTCGATTGTAGTATAGGATACGTAATTATTCCGAGAGATTAAAAAT
>BQNB010137751.1:2409-17801 GCA_026074375.1 Tanacetum coccineum
TTAATCCAATGTATCAATTTTAAACGACTCATATAGAGGTCGTTCTCTTATCTCGTGCTGTTGATCTATGAAGTAACATTTCCCAACCTATATTCCGCTGCGACCCATTTTGGGGGTGTTACATAATGTCCCATTTTAAATCATTCATTTCCAAACAGTTTTTTTTCCGGTTTTGATGCATAGAAGTTAGATGCATTTTACGATTATTTTAAACATTTTAGTGGTGTGATGGTTGACTACTTAACTTCCAAAAATACCACATCAAAATCCATATCTTAGTACAATATACTTATACTTATACTATTTAGCAAAATAGATAAGTAATATAAGTAAATATTTATAAATTATAAATATACTTCGATAAGTCCATTCGGTACACTTAGTTACCATAAATATATCGTTTATACTATACGAAATAGAACGTTTATGTTTACTAAACATTATGGAAAAAATTTGAAAAAAAAATATTTTTCGTCTTTTAGTGAATTTATTAAAATAATAAAATAATAATATTTTTGATGACGTACCCCTGTCTCCGGGTTCGAAGGTCTCCCCTTCGAAGCCCGAATGGGATCTTCTCCCAATTACAACCAATAACCTTCGAATAGTTTCGAGTGGCATAAAATCATCTTCGGGATGCTTACTAGTATGGGAATCCGCCACGCGAAGGCCTACACCCTTCGCGGAGGCCTTCGCCGAAACTAGAGCAAAGGTCAGATACTCAAACCCATGTTCTCCATCTCTATCAAGGTCTTCCCACCAAAATAGAGATCGTGGTACACAACCCTTAGAATCACCCCTTAAATCGCGGGACACCCCCACGATCACCGGTCTATGTGCTAAGCCTTGTCCCATCTCATTTCTATAACTATAAATGGATTGTATGGGCTCCAGGTATGGCTAGAACTTTACACATGCTTACTTACGCTATCATACTTTACCAAATACAAAGCACATACTTACTCTCACGCCGGAGGTGATTCGCAGGGACATCCCCTGCGCTTCACTTAAAGTAGTGTTTTCATTTGTGTTTACGCAGGTTATTCAAGGCTTGGCAACTCAGCAATCCTCCAAAGAACCCTTCGATCTTATCGAAGCCTGATCATGCCCATATTTGCACGATTAATGGTGCCATCCGTGGGACTGCAACAATTAGTCCCGTCCTAACCAAGTCAAATAACCTCAAAACCACTCTACCTACTTTTTCAGCATGACAAACGGAAGAGAAATGACGCCACCACCGGGTTTCTCAACACCACCTCAGATACGAAACATCACCACTAGTAAAAGACCGTCTGCAACTACTATCGTGTTTGCCGCCACTACTCTTGAAAATAAGCCATTTGCATATCATGCTTCCACTTTGACTAATCCTAACCCTATGATTAGTCCTGCCTTTGTGGATGCAAATTATGAAATCCTTGAATCTCTCCTAAGAGAACGACGAAGGCAGATACGTAATGAAGATCTCTAAACTGAACTCGAATACTTCAGTGAGGACTACGATGAAGAGCGATGGATGGAACCAAGGCCTGAGCCTCGCAGGGAAGCTGCTCCAACCCTCCGGCTAAGGTCCCCTAGGGTCCGCAGACAACAAGAAAGAGTTGTGGGATTTGAGGACGCACCAAACAGGGAAGGAAACAGGAGGGGAAGGAATACCAAAGGTATTAGGCCTTCGAAGATTGAAGCAAGGGAAGGTGAAAATAGCAGGGTGAATCTTCCCCCACTTTTGCGGCTCACTTGGGAAGAAATGAAAACAGTCAAACCCTACGGTCATCTTTAACCTCCGTACAGGAAGGCCATCAGCCTTCGACTAACATAGGGGGTAAGCTCCCTCCTAACAGTACGCTTCTCTCCCACCATGCTCAACCTTTCATACCTAGTAGTTTGCATATTCCTACTAGACTTATGCATATCCATGTTAACCCCTACTCTCAACCATCTGCAAACTTTTTCCATGGACAATCTCGGAATTTTCCTTTCCAAACCCAGATGGGTAATCCTCCTGCTGGAGGCACGTTTGCCTATAACCCTCAAGAAGGGTATATACCACAGGCTTTTACCCATAATAACATACCTTCATATAATGGACCTATGCATCTCACTGTTACTCCTTTTAGTAACTACCCCTTCTATACACAGCCTATGTATGCACTACCAAATATGCATGCATATCCAAACCCTGCAGGATTATCCGCAAGTTCTGTAACCCCTTTTTTTCGTTGGATCGAGGATTATCCTCTTCTGGACGGACTAAAAATGCCTTCCCATATTGGTTCTTACGATGGGAAAGGGGACCTAGATAATTTCTTACACCTTTTCGAAGGGGCTATCCGCATGAAGAAATGGTTGATGCTCGTAGCTCGCCACATGTTCACATATACCCTCAAAGATTCCGCCCGTATATGATGGAATAGTCAGAAAATAGGTAGCATCCTCAACTACGAGGATCTAAAAGCCAAGTTTCGGTCACACTTCAGTCAGCAAAAGAAATTCACAAAGACACACTTGGCGGTTCACAACATTAAACAATGAGAAGGTGAAAGCACTCGAGCCTTCCTCACCAGATATACAGATGATACCTTGCAAATCCTTGGTTTACATGAAGAGCAACGAATCTCATGTTTTGTTCACGGCTTGAGAACAAGAAGTTTGGTCGAGCATCTTTCCACGGACCTTCCATCCACTTACAAAGGTCTAATGGAAAAGACTTATACATGGGTTGAAGCAAGATAGGTAGCTACTAATGGTGCCTCAAACAATCGAAGAGACAGTTTCGAAAGGTCAAAGAAATTCACTTAGGTAATAACATTGGGAAAAAGGATAGAGGACGATTCTCCCCTTACAAGGGACAAACTCACAAACTACTCTCCAATCTGGTCAAAAGCCCCAGAGAGATCCTCGCTATAGAAAAAGTAGCCAAGACTTTCGAACAACCTCCACGGTTGCCTGGAGCTAACTCGTCCAAGGACAACACAAGATATTGCCATTTCCATGAAGACTATCGACATGAAACAAACCAATGTCGGGAGTTAAAACACCAAATAGAAGAAGTAGTCAAATCAGGGCGGCTTGCTCACCTAGTGAAAGAGAAAAAAGAAAAGACTACTGGTACTAGCTCAAAAGAAAGAAAAAAGAAGAAAAGAAGCCAATACTCGACTCGACAAAGTTTCTGTTCTTATGATAAGCGGAAAAATCCGTAACGTGAAAAAGAGGCCTGCGAACCACGGCGGGATAGGGGAAATCACATTCCCACCCCTTTCGAATGTAGGCTCATCAGATCCTGTCATAATCAAGGTGTACATATCAGGAAGGCAAGTAAATAGAGTATACCTAGACGGGAGAAGTTCGTGTGAAGTAATATACGAACATTGTCGCTGCCTGAAACTGAAAACCGTCCAATCAACCCTTCAGTATTACTCAAACACTCCCTTGTCCGTTTTTCTCAGGAAACTATCATGCCTTTGGGAGAAAATACCCTTGGAGTTTACAATTGTAATGAGGGCCCCATCGCGGTAACAAAAACACTCACATTCGTAATCGTAAAATTAGGTTCACTACATAATTTACTGCTTTGAAGAACCGCTATGCAACAAATGGGGATCGTGGTGTCCACAGTCCATGGAGTTATAAAATTTCACACGCCTAAAGGTATTGGTACCATCTTCTCAGAATATAACTCACAGAAACCAAAAGAAGAAGAGGATGGCCCAACCAATAAATGACAAGTCATGAGAAAACATCCTCAGATTGCATAGATATAGAAGAAAGGGTGGTGATAAACAACAAGTACCCAGAACAGAAGATTACGATAGTAAAGCGCATCTACCAACAAGAATAAAAATAAGGCCACGCGATCTCTTAAAGAGATACACAAATGTCTTCGCATGGACCTCAACCCACATAACGGGAGTACCAAGAGTATTAATGATTGAAGGGGAAACTTTCAATACCAAACATCGGATAAACGTGTTTAACCATACAGAACTAGTAAAGCAAAAGAAGAGAAGCTTAGCCCCGGAAAAAATGCAGCAGTTCACAACCAGGTAGAAGAATTGACAGAAGCAGGGATCTTGCGAGAAGTTAAGGAAAAACATGGTATCAATCCACATTGTCGGTTAAGAAGACAGACGGAAAATGAAGCAACGTGTAGACTTCACAAACAAAACACAGCAAGGCATAAGCTAGCCTCATCCATTGCTCGCAAGCTGAACAAAAGGCAGAATGCCTCCATAAATATCGCCTGAAATGCTTTCTGGATGCGTATAAGGGGTATCACCATATCCCCATAGCCGAGAAAGACAAAGAAAAAACATTATTTTTTACAAGAGAAGGGGTTTTTTGCTACAAAAGACTACCCTTCGGCCTAAAAAATGCAGGGGTCACTTACCAAAAGCTCATAGACAAAGTTTTTAGTCACCAGATGGGAAGAAATATGGAGGTTAACGCCGACGATATGGTAATAATAAGCGACACCGAAGAAGAAATGATGGCCGACATCACTGAGACCCTTGAAAGGCTTCGGCATTCAATCTTAATTTAATCAGAAAAAATGCTCCTTCGGGTAGAAAAGGAATATATTTGGGACCAGTCCACACACATATCCCATACAAAGCAAGGCCTTAATAGCAGAACCCCACTAGGTAAAAGCGTAACAACCCCTACTACCTCAGATCCCAAAAACGGTCAACGAATGCAAAACCTCAACAAAAAGATAGCGGCCCTGAGTAGGTTCCTCTCAAAGAGCGCAGAAAGGACACTCCCTTTTATGAAAACTCTAAAAAGGTGTACGAGTGGAAAGAGGATTCAATGGATGAAGGAGGCAGACGAAGCCTTCTGAAGAATGAAAGAATGCTTAGATTCATTACCAACAATGGGTCTTTAACCGACAAAGGGTTTGAAACTCTAACATGTATCATCGCAACCTCAAAAGATAGACGTGACGCGAGTACTGATGACAGAAACGGGAAATGAGACAATCCCCGTATACTTTCCTAATCCTAACATTAAACGGAGCTAATTGAAGTATCCATAATTAGAAAAACTGATACTCGCCCTCGTGTACGCTGCAAGGAAACTCCGAAGGTATTTCCAAGCTCACCCGATTACAAGACCTCAATGACAAACCATAAAACAAATCCAGGCGAAACTATATAAATCGGGGTCGATAGACTAAATGGCAGTTGAATTGGGAGAGCATGAAATCAAATTCATATGAAAGAACTCGATTTAAGGGCAAATATTAGCTGATTTCCTTGCAGAAACACCGCTTACAGAAAATAGGGTAGCAAAGAAGGAAGAAGTCAAAAGAAAAGAACCAGAACCTGAAAATGCATGGAAACTATTCACTGATGGAGCCTCAAGCGCCGATGTCTTAGGAGCAGGTCTGATGGTAGTTAGCCCAGAAAGAATGGAATATACATACACATTGAGGTTTGAATTCGAAACCACCAATAATGAGGCGGAATATGAAGCACTCCTGGCAGGGTTGCGCATAGCCAAAGAGTTGGAAATACGAGAACTAATCATTTTTGTAGATTCTCAGCTAGTAGCAAATCAAGTCAAAGGGCTTTTCGAAGCCAGACAACAGACCATCAAATAATACTTAGAAAAAATGATGGATCTATTCTCAGGTTTTCCCAGCAACTCGATCAAACATATTAAAAGAGATCAAAACAAGAAAGTAGACGCCCTCAGCAAACTAGCATCAATGACTTTTCTAAACTCGCAAAAGAAGTTTTAGTCGAAGTCATACAAAACAAGTCCATCACAGAAAAGGGAGTTGCGGACATAGTCAAAGAAGGAGACAATTAGATGACACCTATCTGAGAGTACCTGAAATCAGGAGCCCTACCCTAAGACCCATAAAAGGAAGGTAAAGCTAACGTAATCACAAACCTCTGTTATACAAGATGATGAAGAAAAAGCATTACGCTAAGATCATACTTATCACCATGGTTGAGGTGTGTAGGACCAATGCAAGCCAAGAACATCATAAAAGAGGTACACGAAGGGTCGTGTGGAATGCACTCGGGTCCGAGGTCAGTAGTATCAAAGATAACAAGGTTAGGAAATACTGGCCATTCCATGCACAAAGATGCAAAGAAAATTAATTCAGAGTTGTGAAGCATGTCAAAGTATATCTTCGGTACCTATAAAACTGAAACAGGAGAATGACATCCATTACGTCAGCCTGGCCTTTTCTACAATGGGGAATTGAATATAGTGGCCAATGCAACAGCACCTGGAGGGGCAAGGTTTTTAGTGGTAGCCATAGATTACTTCACAAAATGGGTCGAAGCGAAGCCGTTAATATCAATAACTGGAAAACACATGGAAAAGTTTGTATGGGAACATATAGTGTGCAGATTTGGAAGGCCTCAAGCAATAATCTTAGATAATGGGAAACAATTTATTTTTATGCGAAGGCACATTTGACGGCATTATGTTACGATAACAGGGACGCTCACAAGCATCTACGTCTGTCTATCATCCCTAGGCAAATGGACAGGTATAAGTAACAAACATAGAAATTATCAAAGGAATGAAGCGAAGGTTAGGAAAAGCACACCAAGCTTGGATCTATGAGTTACCTCAAGTTCTATAGGCACACCGAACAAACACCTAAGTCTAGCAAAGAGAAACTCCACTTTAGCCTGGTCTATGGCTTAGAATCCGTCATTCCCATAAGAAATAATATCGGAAAAACAAAGCGAGTTCAAGACTTTGGATCCCAAGAGAACGAAAAGAGGCGTCGAGAAGACATGGACATCCTTGAAGAAATGAGAAAATGACCCAGATAAGAGAAGCCCATTACAAACAAAGTTCTAGAAAGGCTATATACACAAGAATGTTAAGCCGTCTACATTCAAACCAGGCACATATGTGCTTTGACTAAACAACGCCAACAACGCAGAATACCAAGGAAAAATAGGACCAACATGGTAAGGACCCTACGTGATAAGGAAAGCCTACGGGAGATGAGCTTAACAAAAAATTAAGAAACATTATCTGGTAAAGCATTGGACCGATACAGGAACGGAACAAAACTTACACTAAAGTTCTATGTCTAAGAATTACTAAATACTTGTTTTATTTTTCAAAGTTTCTTCAACAGATTCACTGTTACAAGAAATCCTCATTACAATGTTAGCAAAGTAAGAGTTCATGACTTGAATAATGTAAATCTTTCAACTCTATCAATGAAATGGATTTGCTTAAGCACCTCATATCTTTGTAAAAGGACACCACTAGCCTTATTTCCTTTAATAAAACTTCGAATAGGTGACGAAGGGCCACACATGAGCCTTTCGAACAATAATCACCTAAATTCAAGTTATCTGGAAAATAAAAACGTGTGAAAGGTGACAAATGGCCACACAGGGTAAAGAAAATATTGAGCCCTTCGAAAAATATCACCTAAAATCATGTATTCAAGAAAATATAAAACGTCAAATGGGTGACTCGAAGGGCCAACACATGAGCCATCCGAAACAATAATCACCTAAATTTCACGTAACAAAGAAAATATAAAACGTTCAATGGGTGACAAAGGGCTACACATAGCCCTCGCAAACAATATTACCTAAAATTCATCGATATCAAGAAAATATAAGAACGTTCGATATTAGGGTGACGAAGGGCCACACATGATCCCTTCGAAAAACAATCACCTAAATTCATGTTATCAAGAAAATATAAAACGTTCGAATGGGTGACGAAGGGCCACACATGAGCCATTCGAACAATAATCACCTAAATTCACATTATCAAGAAGTTATAAAAACGTTCAAATGGGTGACGAAGGGCCCACCACATGAGCCCTCCCAAAACTAACACCTAAATTCACGTTATAAGCAAGAAATCAAAACGTTTTGAAAGGCGATGAAAGAGCACACATGAGACCATCGAGAGATAGCACCTTACTCGAAGTCATCTTCGTAAAGGTTTCAAAAAAAACCTAAATACAAAGTAGCTCATAAACGAGCAACAAAATGCTTAGTCAAAAACTACCAACAAAAGGAAAGGGCCTATAGGCCATACATAAACTTCATGGTAGATTGTTTGCAACAGCAAGACATTAAATTGACACCCATCAACAAAGAAGTCACGGGTACACACCACCGATTATACAAAAACCAACTTGCTACTTAACCATATGAAAAGAAGGCTTGAACGAGAGTTCAAAGGGATTTGGTCGAAGCTAATGGAGATCCTTCTTGATAATAGCTGCTCCAGAGAAGCATACGGATTGACGACATATTCAGCTAAGAAGGGATATGAAGCATTTTCTAAAGCATCACCAGCTCGATCATACTCTTATTTTGACGAAGGCCGATAGCCTGACATTTTCTCTAAAACAAAGGGCTCTTCCATAGCAGCCACTTCTTTGAAAGCCTGACATCGACCATAAATAATGGAAGACTTAACAAGCTTCGTTATAAGCACACCTAAATCATCGCTGCGAACAAGTTTAATAGCTGCGTCCGGGATAACTTTGGAAACAACAGCGGCTCTATCCTGCTTCAAGCTATCTACCTCCTGTAACAATTAAATTTTAGAAGACTTGAGTCTCTCCCTTTCAGACTCAATACCTTCGATTTTAGCCCGAAGAGAAGACAAAGTCTGGTCATAATTAACCCATTTTCTCTCCTCAAGTATAATCCTACTATACTCACTATGAAGACCATCCACTTGTCCTTGCAAAACTTTGATCTCAGCACGCATATCAGAGATAAGAGGATTCTTATCCAAATCCTGAAGAGCCTTATTACACTTCCTTTCTAGTTCTGCATAAGCCCTATCCTTGTCAATCTCTCATGCTCGAATAGCATCATACGAAGTTTTGGCCTTGTGAAGTGCAGAAATAAGTTCTCGAGTCCTACTGTTCAACACATTGTCAAGAACATCTTGCCGCATATAGGCCCTATCATGAATATCACAAAGCTGCTCTATGCTTATCTCCCTAAGACATTGTTTCCAAGATGGAGGAGTAACATGTGCAACAACCCAATGGCAGTATGTTACATCTCTTAACTCTTTAGCTGAAGGAAATTCTGTAAACAAAAGCAAAGAAAAATGATGACATTGTCAAAAAATCACATAATAGTCCATTTTGAAGAAAACCAGAGCATACCATGGATATCAGGATCGCTGTCAACATCCAGAGGAGTAGAAGCCTCACCAGCAACCTTACTAGCTTGGGCAGACACTTTTTGAACCTTCAGAGGCAAGGCCTTCCAGAACACCAGAATCAAACCTTCCTCTTGCCAAGAATTTAGAGTTTTTTGCTAGCCCTAGGGTGAAGAGGCAAAGATGAACCAACTAAAGTTCGCTCATCCTCCCCGTAGGAGGGATCATCAGAATCAGTAACATTCTAAATAATATTTGAGGGGTAAACAGAAGACATGGGAGTAGCACCAATCACAGGTTCATCGTTGTTTATAGATTTTTTAGATGGAGATTTTTACCCCCCCCCCCCAACACCCTCCGCAGGTAGAAAGTTTAACTCACCATCAACCCCTTCAAGCATAAAACTCCTGAAGTCCATTTCTACAAAAAACCGATGTTAATAAAACAAAAGAATAAATAAGTGAAACAACGAGATACATAAAGAAACAAATATACCCTGTCCCCGGTGATAAATGATAGGCCTCTTAGGACTGTGTTTCCAAGTGGTCTTCAGACCTGCTAGATAGAGAATGAGGTCCGAAAAAGTCCGAACAGTACAAGGATATGTGGCTATCTAGTCATATAAAGGATACATTTTAGGATGCAAAGGAACTTTATCCTTGAAGGATTTTTTGTCTAATTTATTTTCACCAAGAAGAAGCTTTGGACAGTCAAAAGGGATGATTTTGTTCTCAATGTAGAAGAAACTATCTTTCCAATTCCTAAATGGTTTTATGGGTTTAATAAGGGCCTTGGGGACATCAGCACCCCCCTTTATTAGAAAGAGTCGACCAGTCACTAGCAGGACCAAGGTTTAAAAAAGACCGAAGGAGATCGACAGTAGGCTCACCCTCATAAGCTTTGCACATCACAGCAAAAGTGATCAATTTCACCATACCAAAAGTATTAAAACAGGATATGTGTACTTTGAAATAATTCAAGACTTCACATATAAAAGGAGGAATAGGAAGCCTTAAATTAGAAAGGGAAAAATGATGAGTATACAGACCAATGTAACCCAAAGGGGCATCTAATATGGTATGCGACTTCTTGGGAAGAATGACCTTGACATCCTGGGGAATGTCAAAGTCAATAACAAATTGATTCAGTTTTTCTCTCGTTAGCGTACATGTTTGAGAGGCGAAAGTAAATTTGGAATCCATAGAAGGAAGGAAGAAGAAGCAGTTACCTTAAGGAGAATAATCTATAGTTGGCAACGAATGAAAAGGTAAAAGTTGAATACGAAGTAACTATCCTTATATACCAACGAAGGAAAAAATTGCCATACCACGTGTCTGATAGGATTGATAAAGATGTTCGAAATTTAAAAAGAAGAAGCCACATTTCTCGAGAAGGACCTTTCTTTATCTTGTTACGCTCACTAACTATAACTCCCCTATTAAGAGGAAGTAGCATTCAATGTACATTGCACGCATAAGTCTCGAGCATGGCTTATGATTTAGTTCGCATATTGATAGTCGAAAGCAATACATACATAGATGTATACATTACATTCGACTAGGGGGCTTGATGACGTACCCTCCTCTCCGGTTCGAAGGTCTCCCCTTCGAAGCCCGAATGGGATCTTCTCAAATTACAACCAATAACCTTTGAATGGTTTTGAGTGGCATAAAACTACCTCTAGGTGTTACCATATGAGGAATACCGCCACGCCGAGCCCTACACCCTTCGCGATGGTCCAACCGATGAAACAGAGCGAAGGTCCAGACAGTCAAAACCTCATTCTCCATCTCTATCAGGGAGTTTTTCTACCTAAAATAGAGAACGTGGTACAGGTGCAACCCAAGAATCACACCCTTAATCGAAGGGGACACACCCCTATGATCACCATCTTTATGCTTAAGCCTCGTCCCATCTTATTTTACCCCTATAAAAAGATGGTAAGGGCTACAAGTAAGGCAGAACCTTTTCACACACTTACTTACGCTATCATACTTTACCAAATATAAAGCACATACTTACTCTCACACTAAAGGTGATTCAGAGGCACCCCCTGTACTTCATTTAACGTAGTGTTTTCATTTGTGTTGACACAGGTTATTTCAAGGCTTGGCAACTCAACAATCACTCAAAGAACTCTTTGATCTCATCGAAGCCTGATCGTGCCCATATTTGCATAATCATTCATCATCAGCATCTTATGTATCACTGATATGATCATTTCATCATCAGCATCTTGTGTATCACTGATATGATCATCGCCTTCATCATCAGCATCACCATCTTTATCATCCTTCTCAACATCATCATTATCATCATTTTCATCATCAGAATATTCACTGTCTTGTTCATCTCCCTATTCTAGAATAACCTTCTCTTCATTTATTCCCTTATTCTCTTGGAACCTGTTTAACACCAGTTCCTTTACTTGAGGTAGCAGAGATGACTGTGGACTTATCGGGAACCCCTGGTTTACTACCAGTTCCTTTATTTGAGCCTCCAGGACCAGGTTGTCTCTTGCTTGACTTCTTACTTTCTTTAAGATCTTGCATAATATCTACAACCTCTTTTTCTTCTTGAGTAAGAGATGGAGCACCTTTAAGCTTAGACTTTGAAGTGGCGAGTTTTGATTTTGGAGCACTTGGAGTGTCTTGAATGACTACACTCTTAGAACTTCTACCTCCAGACTTCTTCTTAGCAGATTCAGGGACAAATTCAGTCACGATCCTTGCATGAGTAGCATGGACTTTCCTTGCTGCTTCTGCTTCTTCAGTTTCAAGTTTGATATATTGGGTTTACTCCATTAGTGGTCACTTCAAATAGCCCTTGAATCTTTGCCTTTCTTCATTTTGAAAGCTTGAAACAGTCATCTTTCTTGAAAATCTTTTTGTTAGGCCATGCCGAGAAGACAAATGTTATAACCGCATAAAGAAGAGAAAAATCATCGCTTAAAATTGTGGCTTTTGGTGCATATTCTTCAACCACATGGGGGAAGAGATATCTTGTGAATCTTAGTATGCATTATTTGAATTTCCAGGGGAAGAGTTATGAGAAGAATTATTCAAGCGTAAGAAGATACATTGCTGATCCAGATTATGTTTTCCCCGAACCGTCAATCACTAAGCTTATTCTTAAAGAAGCAGTAATATTTGATGTGTATCCTACTAATGTCTAACTGTGACTTAATATTCTATAGCCTTGTGAGAAAGCTTTGAAACTGCTCAAGAGAGGATCGCTAGTTTGGGGGGGAAGCTATGAAAGCTTCTAAATCAAGAATATACGGCACGAATTAGGGGGAAGCTAATTCAGAAGCTTCTCTTTAACCAGAAGTGTATGGGTTACTTAGTTTGTGCCTATTACAGTATTTCTCCTACAAGGTACTACAAAGATGATGCATGTTGGAGTGGAGACTTGAAGTCAAAGACAACAGAAGACATCATCAGCATTGGAAGCGGTAGGGTTTGTGTGATACTCTCAGGGCTTGTAACCCCTACCTCATTATCCATCGTACTTAGGCTATCTACAAGCTCATCATAATCTAACCATGCCATGCACCTAGGTACATGTACCCTAACCATATCATCCCTAACTATTTGAGCATTTGGATATGCTATTGTTTCATCAGAAATGACGTTGGTTGGGTTGCTACATTTTTTATCATATTGGACATAATCCTCTATGGCATACCATGCTCTTATATCACTAAACTTCCTAAGATCCCCTTCTGCTATCAAATTGATGATATGACAGGATAACGAGTCGAGATATTTAAGAAAGATTTCAATTATGGTCCATATACTAAGGCCATGATTCGGGACTTTTCAGATTATGTCTTTGAAACGAGTCCACAAATCGTAGAGAGGTTCATCTTGATGTTGTTGGAACACCAAGAGTTGATTATGGAAGAATACATCAAACCTACCTACGCTAGAATAACCATACTAGATGTGCGGTCGTCGTAGGACTTCTACACGAGAAGTTTTACAACTCCCTAGGCAGTGCACCTAATTGTTGTAGTGTAGTATGGGCAAGACTCGGGGTTGTTTATTGTTCACTCAAGGAATAGGTTGGGAAGGCTTGATCACGGTCTAACAGAATTCTAAGGGTTGAAGGAAGATTCTTTTTGTATTTTTATGTTTTATGAAAGCATGTAAAATCATAAATTGGAGAGAGTGGTTTGGTTTTAGCTATTAAACTAATTAATAATCTAAACTAAAGGTGATAACAATAAGATAAAAGATGTTGTCTATTTAATCATGTATTACTCCCTAGATTGTTTCTCCTAATGTTGTTGCCTTGTCACACTTGTGACGATCTGTGTAACTATTTCCTAAAGCATGAACGAATTATACGAACCCGCCATCTACTTAGTATGCCGCTAGAGCAACACATATGCAAGGTAATATGAAGACTATTACACGGCCCCTAGGAGTTTACTAAGTGCATGTAAAATACATTAAAAGTAGATCAACTATATTAGGGGGCAAGGTAGTATGAAGAATGTTACCCGATGGTATCCTTTCTACACAATCATGTTTCCTTAGACATATCAACAGCGATACAGACAAAAGCTAGTTTTCTAAGACCTAACGTGCACATCCATCACAAGAGGCAACATCACTAAGATCTACATTCTAGGTTTCATACAATCATAAATAAACACAATGATAGGTTTAGCCAAGCATGTTAAGATAAAACAAGAATAATAAATCAAACAACACATAGAATATGAGTGTTTAGTAAAAGTTACTGTGATTAAAACATGAATTGGAAGAGGTACAATAGGGTTTTTAGGCCCTAAAATCGTCTCCTACAGCTGCTAAACGAACTAGGGTTCGTACCCTCTTTTTATTCTAAATTTACACACTCAAAACCCTAAATTCAGGTTTGTATATATAGGAAAAACGATGTGACGGCATCACGTTTTAGTCATGACGTCGTCGTAAGATGAATCTTCTAGATCTGCCTTTGAGTCGGTGCGGGATGCCGCCGTCATGAAAATTGTGATGTCATCACTTGATGAGTTGTGACATCGTCGTGTATAGCTTGTGACGCCGTCTCAAAGCTCTATAAGCACAAATCTTCAAGAGTCTTGGTGTTGTGTCGTATATATCTCGTCTGGTTTCTTCTCCAACTGACGCCCAAATACGTGTATTTCATCCACAATTCCTTTCCAATGAGAACATACCTAAAATGAGACGATTAAGTACCTTTTTTGGGCATTAAATGCACGAATTTTAGGGTGTTAAACGACCCGAAAAGTGTATTATAAAATGAAGTGTATAAAATGACACCTCATCAAATACCCCTACACTTGGGATTTGCTTGTCCTCAAGCAAATGGGCTTTTCTACCTAGACAATAGCAATAATACAGTTATTTTACCTACTCTTTAAAAGCATTTTACAACACAACCTTCTAGACCTCGTAATTAAAAGCACAAAATATATATACTAGCACCTCACATAAGTGTTTGGGATTCTCACTTTCACTCAGGTGTATAATAAATTATAACATAAGGGGGAAACGGAAAATCAACACTCATTATGTGTCATAGCATATAAATTATCATAGGCTTGGTAAAGGATCAAACCTCCACTGCTTAGGCACAAGCATTATTCATTACTATTTAAGAGGTCTTTTTAAGGGTTGCAGGGTGTATGTGTAAGATAACATATAACGGAAACGAAAACGGATGGGGTACATTTGGGTGGCTTTGGGTGAATTTGAAGTGGAAGGGTTAGCTAATTATTTACACGAATACACTTTAGTTTGGTTGCTAAGCCAAGACTCGGACGAAGATATACAAACTCAACACAACTCTACATCAATCTCTTTCTTTTTCTTTTCTTATTTTTAATAACATAATACATCACTTGAGGTTTACTACACGTACCCCTACACTTAAGTTTTTACATGCTCGGTATTTACAATCTAACTAATGACCCAATTTGAGGTGGATCAAAATAACATGGAGATCATCTAACAAACATATGGGGGTATTGACTTAACTTTTCTTCTATATTCCTCCATGAAATAAATACTACCATGAATCCCAATCGTCACAAAGCTGTATTTACAAGGATAAGGACTTAGCAACCGTGTACTAAAATAATTAATTTGGGTTAAACACAATAATGTACTAAAAATGAGTACATATAAGGTAGGCTAAGGCAATTTGGGTGTAACGATTAGTTTAAGGGTTAACAATGCTCTTCATTAATAATCTGGAATCCACCAGAAAATTACGAGAACCGTGAA
>BQNB010137752.1:0-17801 GCA_026074375.1 Tanacetum coccineum
TCTTTAAGAACACATAAAAACCATCAAGAACTAAACCTAAAAGAAGAAATAAAGCTTTAGAAGTTACTTTAGTATTTTGACCATAACTTCTTTGTTCGGACTCTTATTTAGTTGATTCAAACGGCCACGAAAAGGAGAAAGGAGATCTACAATTTGGGAATGGTTTTTGGTCAACCCCTGGCACGTTGGTCACGCGTTGGAGCGTGATCAACACGTGAGCTGCTGTTAGAATTATAATGCTTTTTCCAAAAAACCTAGTTTGCCATCCATAATTCCTAAAACTCATTTTCCACACTTCATTAGGTTTAATTAAGATTTAAAAGACATAAAACATACAATTGGTATCACTAAAAATGGTAAATCGCTACCTAAGAGTCATAGGAGAAATAAACTATAAATGTATGGTCTAGGGAAGTCAAGGTAATGCAGACAATAGGACTAGGAATGAAGTGTCAACTGCTAGGGTTTTAGAGTTGTTACACTTAGATTTGTTTGGTCCATCACCCATTCAAAGTTACAGAGGTAACTTCTATACTTTGATGATCGTTGATGATCACTTAAACTACATTTGGGTTGTATTTGTAAAGTCTAAGGATGATGTCTTAGAAAGGTTTAAAGTATTGTGTAAAAGGCTTGAAAACCTACATGATTGTTCTATTGTTTTATTTGTAACAAATCATAGTAGTGAATTTGATAAAAGGCAATTGGAAGCTTTTGTGAACAACATAGAATGTCTTATAACTTGTCAGGCCCGTTCACCTCTCAATCGAATGAGATTGTTAAAAGAACACATCGCTAGTTAAGAAAGACGAGTCGTGCTATGTTAGACGAGCAATCCATTCCACAAAAGTTTTGGTGTCATGCACTATATACGGAAACATACATCTTTAATAGGGTTTATATTAGAAAATTCATTAATAAAACACCCTACAAAATTCTTAGAAATAGGAAGCCGTCATTAGGGTACTTTAGGGTCTTTGGTTGTAAAGTATTTATACTTAACACTAAAGTACATCTCACTAAGTTCGACCCAAAGTCATACGAAGGTGTGTTCTTAGGATACTCTCAAAATAGTAAAGCATACATAGTGCTTAACAAGGAAACAATGAGAATTGAGGAATCTCTCAATGTAACCTTTGATGAGAGCTTGCCCGAGCCCAAGTCATCTTCTTCGGTAGAAGATGATAGCATTGATGAACCCATAGTTCAAGATCTTAATGGGTCTCCATCATTACAAGTTAATGTTTTGGATGAAAGCTATCCTAAGAGTCTAAAAGAAGCTAGAGTTCACCCATAGAACAAGTAATTGGTGAGTTGAATGAGAGACCACTTAGGTCTAAGACTAAACAAGTTTAGGATTTTCGCATGACATTTCCTAAAGTCCAAATTTCACAAGTCTATTTAAGGCTGTTCATGGTTGACATACACCATAAGATATTGATTTGAGTGTGGAAGGGGTCAAAAATAATGATAAAAGTCTAGAGGTCATTTGCATACCCTTTTAGAGATAGTTATGCTCTTAGAGCTTATGTGTTTATGTGCTAGGACTTATGTGAAAGGCATGGAAGTTGAGCAACGCTGTTGTTTTAACAAGGTGAAGGATAGATGTTAATGCATTATTCAAACTATAGTTGACATTATCCCGGACTCAACATGTCAAACCTATGTGTAATGAACAAGAAATTTGATCTACATCTTGTCGATATGTAATAATCATCGGATCACATATATAAATGTGTGCAATTGACTTATTCATAACATTGCATGTTCTATTCCCCATGATAGACATGAAAGGTCTATTATACAAATTCATTGGTAAAATCAATTTGGATCGCAACTCACCTTTGTTTTGAAAATGTTGTATTTGTGTCAACTTGCTTATTTTATGTGTTGATTGCATGCTATGTATTTTAGGGTAGATAAGAAAAGAAAATATCTTTATGCAAACATACAAACTACTCACGTGGTTAAAGAGAATTCTTTTAAAGTTTGGATTCGGTATGGTATTGCATAACATACTAAAATACACAAAGAATAAACATGATAATATAGTTCTCTCGTCTGAGAAATTATGGAATTAATTTACCATACACAATGGTAGTTAATATTATCAATGTTGACACAACACATTGACCATAAGTTCAAGATATTATACTTAGCAACTCTTTGCTATTGTATAATAGAGTATGTGCCCAATATGTGTAAAATATCCAATAAGGATTAAAATACACATTGAAGTATGATTGATAACTTAGACCACTCATCTGAGAACCTAAGTATTTTCCTTGTAATGCCACAAAAATATAGTTATCAATTCTGAAAAATCTAAAATGGTGATTAAGGGACTCTACACAACAAACTACAATAGCATGCATGGCTAGACAAATCATGGTGCATGCATGAATAAATGTAGGAACTAGCTTGTGTAACCAAATCATATAATCTCAATTTAAAACAAAAATATTCAAACTATAACCTTAGTTTCAACAAAGCATCATTAGATTCCCAACCTAAAACTTCTAATCACCAAGGCATATTGTTTTTCCCAATATCATACAATGGTCTTCACAAAATAATTTCTACCACAACCCAAGGAATCAAAGTGCATGGCTAAGGATCTATGTCACTACATAACCTTTCACAAATCTACAACTATAAAAGCCCATGCATTAGCTCATAAGATATATCTTCCTAAGAAAATGGCTACTAGATACTTTATGAAGCACGTCGACACCGACTATCCCACTATTACCTATAAACCCTATGAAAATCGTGACTACCTTGAAGGTCATCATTGTGACAATAATTATCTAGTCGCCACTAGCCTAACATAATCCTTCACTCTTTCTAAATGCTTCTCATTTGTTAAACCACCATCCATCATCTACCCTCGCCATATCTAAGAGTTTTATGCTAGATGCTACTTTAATAGAATTCTCGCTACTCTTCATTTGAGCATATATGGTCATGACTATGTTTGGTACGTAAGTGATCTAGGAAAGCCAATGAACATTTCTAATCATGGACTATTGCTTTATTGTAAGTCATATGAAACATGAGATTTCACAAGAATTGTAACCTTTGCCCTTTTTATGTTTTGAATATTTCATTTATAGTCCTTTGACTATTTGACTTTTGTCAATTTATTAAGATTTTATACCGTGTTGACGGTGGTGATTTAGTTGAGAATTGTAGTGAATTATGGTTTATTATGATTAATAACCCTTTTTGAAATGTATTATTGTGTTATGTATTCCGGGTGGTTTGACCCGTGAATTTTGAGAAATGCCGAAAAACGAGTCAAACACGTCCGTTAATGTCCAGATGAGTTTTGAAAGGGTTTAAAGTGTAAATATGTCGTGTGAATACTCTAGGTTAATGGAAAAGTATTTTTAAGGTGAATAAAAATGCTAATTGACTTTGGGGTAAATTCTACGGTTGAGTTTTACGAGTATTTAAGTGATCCCGACACAAAAAGAAAGACCCGAGGCCCTTTGGATGCCATAACCGGTCATGGGATGGTTAAGGGGACAAGATGGCTTAATTTTAGCTAATGTGTCCCAAAGATGTACAAATATATTCCTTCTGCTAGCTTCTCATAATTCCATTTCTTTCCAAAAAAATAAAACACACACTCTTGTGTGTGTGCTTATTACGTCCGCCACCTACACCACCATAACCATCATAAATTTTCCAACTTTGATCGAGAACGTGATATTCCGGGTTGATACGAGTATTTTGGTATTCATTTAAACAACGCTTGGGTTGTCCGGTTCGTGTCGAAATATACTTTTTTGAATATTTTCTTGTAAGTTTTCAAATTTAAACTTCGTTTGTCTTTTGGGTTTGTTTGATCATAGGTGTTTGTTGTAAAGTTGATCGTCGTGAATCGATTTTTGGACGAAACGGATAAAGAAAAAGGTAGTGTTTGTTCAGTGGGCTATAAAAGGAAAAAGGGGATTTTCGTAGTTTTGATGTTGTGGTCGTGATAGTTGAATAATATATGTTGCTAGATAGCTTATTTTTTATAGTAGCTTGTATAGCTTATTCAGGCTTATTTTTAAGCTATTTCTTGGCTTATTTTGGGCTTATATGCCACAAAAATTTCCCAAATCACTAGGAAAGTGATTTTTGACTAATTTGTGTTTTGGCGTATGTTTGTGGACTATTTTGAGGCTTATGGTAGTAACCAAATGCGATATGTAGTTTATTAGCTTATTTTCAAGCTTAATATACGTATTTTGGAGCTTATGGACTCACAGCCTAATAAGTCTATTTAAGTCGTGGCTTAATAGGAGGGCTTATTGCGGTCCGGATTATTTTCCACTTATGAGTATATGCTTATATATGTAAATGGACATTGATTTTGGACTTGGATCATATTTTGGACTTATAAATATCTTAATGGACCCTTGTTGGGCCTTAAAGCCCAATAAGTGATATTTAGTCGTTATGAGAGTTTTGACGGACTTTTGAATGTGAAAATGTATTTACGGAGTGATATTGAACGATATTTTGGGAAAGGAGGGAAAAAAGTTTTAGTAAACGTAAAGTTTTGAGATTGTGGAAAAAAAAAAAAATTTTGTCGAAAAGTGTCGAATTTATGAAAAGTGTTGAAAATAAGGTTTGAAACCTTGGAAAATGTTGTATGAGCGTACGGGTCATGTCAAAATTTCATAAACAGTTTATACTTAGAAATTTTCCTAAAAACATGATTTTTGATTTTAAATAATAAAATATTATTTAATTATTTTATTTATTTAATAAATTCACTAAAAGATGAAAAATATAATTTTTCTCAAAATTTCTCGAATATGTTTACTATGAGTAAACGTTTCATTTTCAACTCTAATATGATTATTTTGAGGTGACTATGGTTAGCCGGATTCGGACTTATCGAGATATATTTATAATTATTAATTGTAAATATTTACTTATATTACTTATCTATTTTCTCTAAATAGTATAAGTATGTATTATTGAGTAATGTAATTGATATGATTGTTGGGATATGTCGTCAACCATCACACCATGAAATTGTTATGAGTAATTGTACAACGCGTCTAAACTCTATGCATCAAACGTGGAGATTGTTTTGGAATTGAATGATTAAATTGGGACATTAACTGGACTAGGTCGTGTGCGGGCGTCGTTGCATTTGCTTGTGTGATTGAGATTTGGTTGCTAAAGACTTGCTTGAGGTGAGTTCTCGTAGCCCCACTTTTTACTGTTTTTCGTTTGAGGAAAAAGATACTCAAATGTGTTTTGAAATGTTTTGATTTGATCTGTGCGAAATGTGGTTTTGTTTTTGGGACAAGATATGTGCTTATGACTGCTATGTGAATATTATGTGTTGTATGATTGTTTGGAGCGGATGGGTACGCCTACCCAGTATTTGTGTGGTTATTGGAGCGGATGGGTACGCCTACCCTGGTTTGTGTGTGGTCCTGCCCTAATTTTAGTGCTCCAGTTGGTAGGCCCTTTAGGTGCGTAAGTGACATATGGTTATTGATTAGCGGTGATGCTAAGGTTGTTTGCATATATTCACTGTCATATAGCACTATTGTCCACTATTAAAATATTGGCACAACTTTTGGGTTTAAGGTCAAACCTACGAGCTCACCAATATTATTGTTGACTTTTTCGAGTATCATTTTCAGGTGAAGTGAAAGAAGAATAGTTTGGTGTTGTGTGATAGCAGACTTAGAAGTATCCCGAGTGGAATTTCATGCGAAGTCTTGCTTTGTTTATTTTGTTTGGTTCTTAGTGTTGGAAGTTTAGCTTAAGTTTGAATTTTGGACCCCTGTGAGGGCATTTGAATAATTGTAAGAGATTGTGGATTTTGGTTGTGATTTGGGACATCACTCGAGGTTGTTTGAGGTTGATGGTCTTCATAGCACTTGAAGTTTATGCATTGTAGTTTTCTCTATATTGTATCTTGTGTTATGATTGATCATTATGTTACATTCTCGAGTTTCCGTCATTGTCGGGGTGTGACAGATTGGTAATCAGAACCAAGGTTATAGAGAACTAGGTGGATTGGCCTAGACTATAACCTAAGATCTGTCGTTTAGTTGCATATAAGATCTATATGCGCGATATTCCGCTTTTGTTTGCTTTTTTTTTTTTATGTGTTCGCAGGTTGGTGTTTAGTTATGTCAGTCATTAATGTGTGAGCTCAATATGAATATGACTTGGAAGGATGTGAAATAGTTTGGTGGCTCAACCTGTAATTTAAGCGTATCACGACACACTCATAATTAGTAATGTTGTTCACAAAATCGTTGTTGACACCGTTGGGTGTTGTTTTTGTGTATATCGATATATTTAGTAAGATATTATTGGTATATTTGCGTGTCTTATGTCTACCTAACGTTGCCCATTGTTCTCCGTCGTATAGATAATGAGTCAGATGAGGAACACGAATGTGTTGGTCGGCCTGCTGCCGAATCATTAGGAGGGGGAACGGGTGTACGGGTTGGTAGAGGTGGAAGGGGTAGAAGACCTAGGGAAGGTAATGATGATCATGTTAATGATTTGAATGGTCAAGGAAATGACCAAGGTATGGGAGCTAATGGGGGTGTAGAGGGAGTCAATGGGAATGTAGAGAGAGCCAATAGGGGAGCACCCGACTTCTCAACGATTATTACCCAACAATTGCAGAACCTCTTACCCGCCATGCTAGCTCAGGTTGGTAACCAAGGAAATGTTGGAAATCAGAATGGTAATGTGGTTAATGAGAACATTCAAGAGAACGTTGGGAATGTGATAGTAAATGGAAACTGGGTAGGTTGTTCATGTAAGGAGTTCTTAGCTTGTAACCCTTAGGAATATGATGGTAAGGGAGGTGTTGTAGTTCTTACTTATTGGATTGAGAAAATGGAGTCTGTGCATGATATGAGTGGTTGTAGTATTGACCAAAAGGTGAAATACACTGCTGGTTCATTTGTGGGTAAGGCTTTAGTGTGGTGGAACTCTCAGATACGCACGCTAAGTCAGGAAGTTGTTGTTAGTATGTCATGGAATAACTTTAAGTTTATGATGACACAAGAGTTTTGTCCTAGTCATGAGATGCAAAAGTTAGAATCCGAGTTGTGGAATCACGCTATGGTCGGGGCTGGCCATGCTGCGTATACTGATAGGTTTCATGAGTTGGCTAGGTTAGTTCCATATTTGATAACTCCAGAGAGTAGGATGATTGAGAGGTATGTGCATGGCCTTGCTCCACAGATCCATGGGATGGTGGCAGCAACGGAGCCAAAGACTATATAGAAGGCTGTGCAGATTTCTAGTGCACTGACCGATGAGGCTGTGAGAAATGGATCAATTAAGAAGGTTGAGAAAAGAGGAAATATGGGGGAACCCTAGCAAGTATAAGAATGGTTGGGTTGATAATAGAGAGGACCTTGGAATCTGGGAAATGATTTTTTGCTACTACTATAAACCCTGTAGGAAGAGAGAATATGGGTACTTGGCCCAAGTGTACCACCTGCAACTCCTACCATACACCCGGTGGACCTTGTCGCACATGCTTCAACTGTAACCATCCGGGTCACTTGGCAAAGGATTGTATGGGTGTGCCAAGGAATGTGAACCCTGTTAATGCTAGAAACCCAACTGTTAGGGCATGTTATGAGTGTGGTAGTACCGACCATGTCAGGTCAGCTTACCCTAGATTGAATAGAGCTCAAGCACCAGAAGAGAATCGTCCAAATCAAGTTGCTGCTAATAACGAGGGTCAAGGTTGTGGAAACCAAGGGAACCAGGCTAGGGGTAGGGCATTCATGTTGGGAGTAGAGGAAGCTCGCCAGGATCCGAACATTATGACGGGTATGTTTAATTTGAACAATCATTTTGCTACTACCTTATTTGACTCTGGTGCCGACTATAGTTTTGTTTCCACTACCTTCATACCTCTGTTAGGCTTAGAGCCCAACGACTTAGGTTTCAGATACGAGATTAAGATAGCTAGCGGGCAGCTAGTAGAGATTGATAAGGTTATTAAGGGTTGTAAACTAGAAATCGAGGGTCATGTCTTTGACATCGATTTGATACCTTTTGGGCATGGAAGTTTTGATATGATTATAGGCATGGACTGGTTGTCTAATTATAAGGCTAGAATAATTTGCCATGAGAAGGTAGTGAGGATACCACTACTGGATGGCAAGGTGCTTAGAGTAATAAGAGAGATACCGGAAGAGAAAGCGAGATTGTTGATGAGTGCTAAGGCTAGTGATAAGAAACAAGAAGGGATTGTTATGGTTAGAGATTTTCCTGAGGTATTCCCGGATGATCTATCTGGATTACCGCCTATTCGGGAAATTGAGTTTCAGATTGAGTTAATCCCTAGAGCAACACCGGTAGCAAAGTCTCCCTATCGTTTGGCACCTTCTGAAATGGAGGAGTTGTATGGACAACTCAAGGAACTCCAAGACAAAGGTTTCATTTGACCAAGTTCGTCACCTTGGGGAGCGCTGGTATTGTTTGTTAAGAAAAATGATGGTTTTTTTAGGATGTGCATTGATTATAGAGAATTGAACAAGTTGACTGTTAAGAATCTTTATCCTTTTCCTAGAATTGATGATCTATTTGATCAACTGCAAGGGTCACGGTTTTTCTCAAAGATAGATCTTAGGTCTGGATACCATCAGTTGGGAGTGCATGAAGATAACATTCTAAAGACTGCGTTTAGAACTCGTTATGGACATTTTGAGTTCACTGTAATGCCCTTTGGTCTGACTAATGCACCAGCAATATTTATGGATTTGATAAATATAGTTTGTAGGCCATATCTTGATAAGTTTGTGATAGTGTTTATAGACGATATCTTAATATACTCTAAGACTCAAGAGGAGCATGTAGAACATTTTAGGTTAGTCTTAGAACTACTCAAAAAGGAGAAACTATATGCTAAGTTTTCTAAGTGTGAATTCTGGCTAAGAGAAGTGCAGTTTCTTGGGAATGTGATAAATGGTAATGGAATTCATGTGGACCCTAGTAAAATTGAAGCTGTTAAGAATTAGAAAGACCCTAGAACTCCGATTGAGGTTCGTTCATTCTTAAGATTGGCTAGGTATTACCGTAGGATCATTAAGAACTTTTCTAAGATAACTAAGTCTCTTACTATCTTGACTCAGAAGAGTAAGACTTTCGATTGGGGTGAGGAACAGGAATTGGCATTTCAGACCTTGAAGGATAAGTTGTGTAATGCGCCTGTTCTAGCTCTCCTCGATAGACCAGAAGACTTTATGGTATATTGTGATGTGTCTGGGATAGGACTATGTTGTGTGTTATTGCAAAGAGGTAAAGTGATAACATATGCGTCTAGCCAGTTGTAAATTCATGAGAAGAATTATACTACCCATGATTTAGAGTTGGGTGCGGTTGTGTTTGCACTTAAGATCTGGAGACATTATCTGTATGGGACAAAGAGTGTCATCTATATGGACCATAAGAGTATTCAACATATCTTTAGTAAAAAAGAGTTAAATATGCGACAACGTCGCTAGATAGAGTTGTTTGGTGATTATGACTATGAAATTCGCTACCATCCTGGTAAGGCGAATGTGGTTACTGATGCCCTAAGTAGGAAGGAAAGAGTAAAGCCTAAGAGAGTTAGAGCTATGAATATGATCCTTTAGTCGAGTATCAAAGATAGGATACTGGTGGCTTAGAAGGAAGCTGTGGATGAGTTTGTAGTATTGTAGAAAGGTTTTGATGAGATGATAGAATAAAGAAGTAATGGGACTTTGTACTACCTTGATCGAATATGGGTACCTTTGAAGGGTGAGGTGAGAACCCTGATAATAGATGAAGCCCATAAGTCGAAGTACTTTGTACACCTAGGAGCTGATAAAATGTATTATGATTTTAGAGATAGGTATTGGTGGCTTGGAATAAAAAGGATATAGCTGAATATGTTAGTAAGTGTTTGACTTGTCTGAAGGTTAAGGCTGTGCATCAAAGGCCATCTGGCCTGCTCCAGCAACCTAAGATTCCCGTATGGAAATGGGAAGGGATAGCTATGGATTTTGTGACTAAGTTGCCTAGGACTAGTAGTGGGCATGACACAATCTGGGTCATTGTGGACCGATTGACTAAGTCTGCTCATTTCCTACCTATGTGTGACGATTATAAGATGGAAAGATTGGCTAGATTGTATTTGAATGAGATAGTTGCTAGACATGGTGTGTCAATCTCGATTACATCGGATCATGATAGTCGTTTAACATCGAGGTTTTGGCAGTCAATGCAAGAGGCATTAGGGACTCGTTTAGACATGAGTATGACTTATCACCCTCAGACCGATGGTTAGAGTGAGCGTACTATTCAGACTTTGGAAGACATGCTTAGAGCGTGCGTCTTGGACTTCGGAGGAAGTTGGGATGTTCATCTTCTGTTGGTTGAGTTTTCGTATAACAATAGTTATCATTCTAGTGTGAGATGTGCTCCGTTTAAGGCATTGTATGGTAGAAAGTATCGTTCGCCAATTATGTGGGCTGAGGTTGGAGAAGGTCAGTTGATAGGACCTGAGTTAGTGCAAGAGACTACTGAGAAGATCTCGCAGATTAAGGATAGACTTAAGGCTGCGCGTGATCGTCAGAAAAGTTATGCTGATAAGAGGAGGAAGCATCTAGAGTTTAGTGTAGGTGACTATGTCTTGCTCAAAGTTTCGCCTTGGAAAGGTGTGGTACGCTTTGAGAAGAAAGAAAAGTTAGCACCTAGGTTTGTTGGACCATTTGAGATTGTAGAGAAAGTAAGACCTGTGGCCTATCGGTTAGATTTGCCTGAGGAGTTGAACAGTGTTCATGACACGTTTCACGTGTCGAACCTTAAGAAGTGTTTGGCTGATCCAACACTGCAAGTGCCTTTGGATGAGATTTAAGTTGATGCTAAGTTGAATTTTGTAGAAGAGCCTGTGGAAATTTTAGAAAGAGAGTTTAAGAAGTTGAAGCGTACTAGGATTGCCATCGACAAGGTTTGGTGGAATTCGAAACGTGGCCCTGAATTCACGTGGGAACGTGAAGATCAGATGAAATTGAAGTATCCGCTTTTGTTTAGTGACGTTAGTGGTTGAATTTCAGGGACGAAATTCTTTTAAGGGGGTAGAATGTAACCTTTGCCCTTTTTGTTTTGAATATTTCATTTATAGTCCTTTGACTATTTGACTTTTGTCAGTTTAATCAGATTTGGTACCGTGTTGACGGTGATGATTTTATGAGAATTGTGATGAATTTTGGTTTATTGTGATTAATAATCCCTTTTGGAAGGTATTATTATGTTATTTGTATTCCGGGTGGTTTGACCCGTGAATTTGTGAGAAATGTTAAAAAACGAGTCTGACATGTCCGTTAATGTCCAAATGAGTTTTGAAAGAGTTTAAAGTAAAAATATGTCGTGTAAATACTCTAGGTTAATGGAAAAGAATTTTTATGGTGAACAAAAATGCTAATTAACTTTGGGGTAAATTTAACGGTTAAGTTTTACGAGTATTTAAGTGATCCCGACATGAAAAGAAAGGCCCGAGACTCCCTTGGATCCCATGGCCGGTCATAGCAAGAAAGAGAGACAAGGAGGCTTAATTTTAGCTCATTTGTCTAAAGTTGTACACATATATGCCTTCCACTAGAAACATTTTCTCATAATCCTTATCATTTCATTTTCAAAAAAAACACACACATAAGAGTGTGTGTGTGTTCGTCCGCCACTACACCACCATAATCCACCATAAATTTTCCAACTTTGATCAAGAACGTGATATTCCGGGTTGATACGAGTGTTTGGGTGTTCGTTTAAACAACGTTTGGGTTGTCCGGTTCGTGTCGAAATATACATTTTTGAAGATTTTCTTGTAAGTTTTCAAATTTAAATTTCGTTTGTCCTTTTGGGTTTATTTTGATGCATAGATGTTAGTTGTACAAGTTGATCGTTGTAAAAATCGATTTTTGGAAACGAAACGAAAGAAAAAGGGTATGTTTGGTTCGTGTAGAATAAAAAGGAAAAGAGGGGTTTTTGTAGTTTTGATGTCGTGGTCGTGATGGTTGAATAATATATGATGCTAGAATGCTTATTTTTTATAGTAGCTTGTATAGCTTATTCAGGCTTATTTTTAAGCTATTTCTTGGCTTATTTTGGGCTTATATGCCACGAACCACTTCCCAAAATCACTAGGAAAGTGATTTTGATTATTTTTGTGTTATGGCGTATGTTGTGGACTATTTTTGAGACTTATGGTAGTAACCAAATGCGATACGTAGCTTATTAGCTTATTTTCAAGCTTAATATATGTATTTTTGAGCTATTGGACTCACGGCCCAATAAGTCTATTTAAGCCGCGGCTTAATGGGAAGGCTTATTGTGGTCCGGATTGTTTTTACTTATAAGTATATGCTTATATATGTAAATGGACCTTGGAGTTTATGACTTGGTCGTATTTGACTTATAAATGTCTTATAATGGACCCTTGTTGGGTCCTTAAGACCCATAAGCGTATTTAATCCGTTGTTGAGAATTTTGTCAGACTTTGAAAGTGGAAATACTATTTACAGACTAAAATTGAAACATATTTTGAAAAAAATATTTTAGTAAACGTTAAGAAGATTTAATAATTTAGAATTTTGTCGAACAAGTGTCCGAATTTTATAAAAATGTTGAAAATGGAAATTTGAAACCATTGGAAAACATTGTTTGAGCGTATGAGTCATGTCGAAATTTCGTAAAGAGTTTATACTTAGAAATTTTCCTAAAAACATAATTTTTGATTTTTAAATAATAAAATATTATTTTATTATTTTATTTATTTAATAAATTCACTAAAAGACAAAAAATATAATTTTTCCGAAACTTCTCTAATGTGTTTATTATGAGTAAACATTTCATTTTTAACCGTATTATGATTATTTTGAAGTGACTAAGGTTTACCGAATGGACTTGTCGAAATATATTTATAATTATTAATAAAAATTATTTAAAAACTTATCTATTATTCCTCTAAATAGTATTAAGTATGTATTATCTAGGAATGAGATTGATATTGATTGTTGAAATATGTCGTTCAAACACAACAAAACCACTATACATTTTCATAAACTTCTAAAGGCTACTTGAGGACAAGTAGGATTCAAGTGGGGGATATTTAATGACATCAAATAACGTCACATTTATAGCATCATTTATCCTATGTAATTAACCCATTTTATATAATTATCACAAAGAATTGCTACTTGATTATTTGTATATGAGAATTGCAGTAATTATGGAGTACTTGGTGAAGATTAGCAAAAAGGCAAGGCATTCTGGAGCTTAAACGAAGAAATATGAAGATTACTATTCTGATAACTAATATGCCGTATCCATCAAGGAAGATACGGCGTATATGTGCCTACACTTCACTAAAGACCACGAAGGAAACAAGATCCAATACGTCGTATCCAGGAAAGACCAATACGCCGTATTCAAGCCATATGGAAATAAAATATTCTGAAAGATATCAAACGTGGTCCCTACTCTAAGAAATCCCCATTATGTCGTATCAAAGACTTTTGATATGCCGTATCGACCATTTTCTAAACCTTATAAATAGAAAACTCAAAAACGAGTTTTAAGGGTGCTAAATAATATTTTCGATACCTAAACCATAAAAGTTGATTTTTAGAGGAGAAGAAGAGCCGAATAGGTCTTGCAACGTAATCAATTCCATAGGAAAGAACTTGTAATCTCCTATAATCTTATAATCGTTCAGTTTTTGGTATCATTCGTTAACTCGGTTAGTTTATCTTGGCTAAATTATTACTCTTGTATTGATTATGACGTTTGAAGGCTAATACCTTCGGGTATTAGCCATTATTATGAAGATCTGAATGTTTGGTTTGTTTATCTCGATTGCTTAATTTATCGTTGATTGCTTGTTTATGTTTATCAATTTATACTTGTTTATGTGCTTTTGTATGCGACCTATTATTCAACTGGATCTAGTGATACGCACCAAGTAATCTAGATGCCAGGATAGCTCTCTATATAGTGGTTTATACATCTAGACCAATAGGATCACAAATAACGACATATCTTTGCCCTTAGATTGTGAGCTTAGTTGGACCGGCAAGTGACCTAGGGATCAACGAGTACGTTCTCAGTTAATTGGTAAAGACTTGGTTGTGGACCACTAGTGTATGAATTGCCATTTAGCAGTAAGTGGGTAAAGTCTCTATGGGTTATGGTTTAACAAGATCACCATTGCTTTAATCCCTAAGATAGATTATAATCAGCAAATGAGGATGCTTTATGCGGATGCGTTTAATTGTGACATAATTCTACATGTCTAAGTTTAAGGAAGAAGTATCGCCTTAATCTTAAGAATGACATGCCGCCTCGAGATAAGTAATCATTGCACTAAATAAATAAACCAACCTTCTGATTGGATTAATAATGGTTAATACAGTTTTATTATATTTGGCTAGACCGCTCTTTTATCTTTTTTAATTTGCTTGCGTGTGTTTTAGTGTTTTAAGTTGATTTTAGTCACCACAAAACCCGTGTCAGTCACTCAGGCTGAAAACCCCCTTATCCGTTAGATTTAGGATTAACATAGGTTTAGCATAGGTTTAACATAGAATAGAATTAACTTAGTTTAGATAACCAAATTATTAATAAACTGAAAGATAATTTCTCGCTCTTAGTGATCGACCCCCTACTTACCATGAAACTACCACCGATCGGGTACACTGCCCGTTAAAGTGTTGTTTTTGGTTAAGTCGGCAAAATATAAATTTAAAACTTAAAATCATAAAATTAACATCACACAATGACACATCAGATGTATATAAGAAAATAAGTAGAATGAAAGTATGAGATTTTTGTGTGAATCTTGAGTGTATGAAGATGATGATGAACACAATCTAAAACCTATTCAAACCCTTTTTGTTTGTTACTAATCCTACCATGCCAACACTTTTATTTCATGCTCTAAAAATCAAAACCAACTTGTATAATATTATGGTGGTGAGGCCGGATGTTAGAGAGAAAGAGAGAAGAATTTTGTGTATTGTTTGATTTGTGAGGAAAGTATTAGAGCTCTAGTCTTTTATAGAAAACCAAAGCATGGTGTTAAGCAATATTATAATAGTTAGGGACAACTAGGATGGGAAGTGACTTAGGCATGCTTGTGCCGTGTGTTTAGAATTAAATAAAAGGAAAGAAAAATGTTGGAGCTTACTTTCTTATTATCCAAGAGTTCATGTGCTTTTAAGGTTAATTATATAAAAATCTAATAACACATGTAATAAAGAAGGCCGGTTATGGTTAATGATCTAGAAGAAGTTTTTCTAAAAATTTGAGTATTGGGTAAAATTGTGGGTATTTGTTGAAGTATAGAAAGGTGATAGTGGTTTCATGTATGCATACATGCAAATTATTGTTAAACGTAAACGTTTTACGTAACGTATAAAAATAAAATATGAAAAGTTATAAATTATATTCATAAATATAATATAACACTTATTTTATGTAAAAAATTATTTGTTTGATGTCGGTTTACATTGATTGTTGATATGTAGTTTACGCGATTTAACAAAACGGTTGAAATTAAAAGTAAATGCGTAAAAATATAAAATAAATAATTGAGTTTATTAACGTAAAAATGTCTTGAAAATGCGTATTGTTACACCTTAGGATACGATAATCCTAAGTGCGTAGTGCTTTTAATGTGTCGGAAGATACGCTTAATCGATTCAAGATGAGAGGTTTTGAGATCCTCTTGGAGGCGTGCACAAAGGTAGACACTAAACATGATATCGGGTCTACTTACGTTAGGTATAATAAACTTTCTATCATGCCCCGATACTTAGTACTATCCACGGACTCACATTCTTCGTCTTTCGTGAGTTTTGTATCCGAGAACATAGGCGTTTTCACTGTTTATAATCTTTTAAGCCAAATTTCTTAAGCATTTATTTAATATATTTAGATTGATTAAAGAAGATGCCATCTTTCATGTAACATTTTGTATTTTCACGGTCAATATTAAATCTCGACTCCATTCCTATTTTACTCTTGGATAAAATTTTGTGTTTCGCTTCTTAGCCAATTTGGTAAAAATCCGCGTTTTAGCTATTTGCAAGCCGTGCTTAGGATTTATATTTCTTTAAGCGTTCTAAAAAGTTGTAAATTCTATAATATGTCTCTAGAGTTTAATTATTTTATTTTTGTACTCCACGATTATTTTCACGTCTTAACGAATCCTTGTTAGAGTTATATACATTTTTAATATGCCTTATTTAAAAAGTTTACTTACACTAAAATTTCACTACAAATTTGACAAAAAAAATATAAATCTAGCCCATGAGCCCATGTAGTCCCCCCCCCATAAGCCCAACACAACTGAACCATAAATTTTCTTAAAACTACAGGGACTATATAATCTTGTATCTTTACAAAATCCATCATTCACCCCAACAACAAGAAACACATAATAAGGTTTTTCTCTCCTTCTTTCCCTTCTCCTTACCTGCGTCGAGCACCACCACCACCAAAGCCACCATCATCCAACTTTTTCTACCACAATAAATCATCAATACTTTGATCCCACGATCATCTACAATAATAAAATCCAACATGCAATAGGTTTTCATGAAGATCTAGATTTTCTTGATTTCTTGGGTTTTTAATAAAGATCAAGCTAAAAGAAAGTGAATACAAGTGTTTTAGTAAAGATTTAAGTGATCAAGAAGTTAAGGGTTATTTGTTTTGGGTTTTTGTTTGGATCGGCTAAGATCAAGAAGAAAAAAGGAGTCCGTATTTTCATTAGATCTTGCTTATACTCGTTCTTGTGAGCATCCTAAAACTTTTCTCAAACTTATTTTTTATATGATCATACTAGATTTACTTTACATGTTATAGTAACCATTGATTGTGTGCTAGATTAGTGTTTGGGTGAATTTGGTTGATTGAAAGTGGTTAGATGATGGAGATAGGCTAGTATAAGTGCGTTATGAAGATTTGGTGAAGTGAAAGTAGCTTTTAGTAGAGTTTCGGAATAGACTATTTAATGCAGAAATTACGCAGCGAGTTTTGGGTATCATAAAAATGTACAAACTGATTTTTAACGTAAGAATATGATAGGTCTCGTCCTTAAGAACGTTTTGATAGGTGGATCGTCCTGTAACTCTCAAAAACGAACTTTTTATGGCTAAAAAGAAGTTAGAAAATTTCATATATAAAAACTCAGATTTTTAGTTAGATAATAAACCTACGCAGAAAAATAAAAGGGTAACTTGGTCATTTTATGGTCCGTTTTGGCCTTCGGCCAAAACATAAAAGTTGTTTGGAATATCGTGTTACATGTGTCCCGCAAAGAACTAAGTCTAAAAATGCATAATGATGGGTCAAAAGTCAAAGTCAAACCTGAAAAATTATATATATAAAAAGTCAAAGCTGGTGGAAAAATTAAATAAGGTTTTTAGGTATCGTCGGGCACGTTCAAGCTCGTAAAAACTTAGCGAATGTTATTTTATAACTAATAGGATTTTTGGACGTTTCCTACACTTCCAAAAATAGTAAGTCTAATAATAGAAACTTTATATATATGTAAGCAAAACGTCAAAAATAAGAGTAAGCGTTTAATCGATGGAGTATTGGTGTTATCGGGGAAGTAAAAATTTAATTGACAATGTTAAGGCCTACGAAAATCCTAACTTTCCAAAATAGAAACTTTCCAAAAACAGTAACTTTCTAAAAATAAGAACTTTTCAGAAAAATAGCGTGACTTAATTATGAGTCTGATTCTATTACTAGGGTGTATTAATAAG
>BQNB010137753.1:0-17801 GCA_026074375.1 Tanacetum coccineum
GTATCGATGTTATCGATGAAATCTTAGAAGAAGATTTCGATGCTCTTCTTGACGAAGGAAGCAAAATCCTCCATTCCATCAAAGGAACCGTTCTCGAAGAAGAAATCTTTTCTGAATTCGATAAATTCATAGAAATGACTGCCGATGAAATCTATGATTCTGAAACTAACACAGAAGAACCACCGTTCGAGAAAATCACCATCAAAACGAATTATAAAATCAAAACATCTTTCGAAGAACCTCCTACGGATCTTGAACTCAAACCTCTTCCCGATAACCTGGAATATATATATTTTTGGAAGAACCCTCTTTTTTCCTGTAATAATATCATCTTAACTTTCTGCTCAAAATATAAACAAACTTGTATTTGTCCTTAAAAAACATAAGAAAGCATTTTCCTGGAAAACAACAGATATTCTTGGTATCTGCCCATCATTCTGCAAGCACAAAATACAACTTCTGGATGACAAGAAACCAGTTGTCCAAAAACAAAGAAGGTTAAATCCAAATTTGCAAGAAGTTGTTAAGAAAGAAATTGTGAAACTCTTGGATTCCGGTATTATTTATCAAATTTTTGATAGTCTTTGGGTTAGTCCTATTCACTGTGTACCAAAGAAAGACGGTATTACAGTAGTCACAAACGAAAATGATGAACTTGTCCCAATAAGAACCGTTACGGGTTAGCGAGTATGCATCAATTATCGTAAACTCAATGAACAACCGCAAAAGATCATTTTCCCTTACCGTTTATGAATCAAATATTGGAAAGACTCGCAGGAAATAAATATTTCTGTTTCCTTGATGGTTTTTCTAGATATTTTAAATTTCCTATCGATTCTAATGATCAAGAAAAAACAACATTCGCATGTCCCTTCGGTACATACGCTTATAGGCGAATGCCTTTCGGATTATGTAATGCTCCAGCTACATTTCAAAGGTACTTGTTAGCAATCTTTCATGACATGATTGAAGAATCCGTCGAAGTATTCATGGACGATTTCTCCGTCATTGGAAACTCTTTCGATAAATGCCTAAATAATCTCGATAAAATGCTTCAGCATTATAAAGATGCTCATCTTGTCCTTAATTGGGAAAAATGAAACTTTATGGTCAAAGAAGGAATTGTGCTTGGACACAAGGTGTCTAGCACAGGACTTGAAGTCGATAAAGCAAAAATCAACGTAATCTCAAAACTTCCACCCCCTACTAAAATCAAAAGTGTTAGGAGTTTTATAGGACATGCCAGTTTTTACCGAAGATTCATAAAAGATTTCTCAAAAATTTCCCGACCTATAACTAACCTGCTTGAAAAAGATACTCCGTTCGAATTCAACAATGAATGTCAAAAAGCATTCGAATTATTAAAATAGAAACTCACATGTACTCATGTGATCGTAAGCCCAAAATCAAATCTTCCGTTTGAACTTATGTGTGATGAAAGTGATTTTGCAGTCGGAGTTGTCTTAGGTCAAAAAGATGGTAAAAACTTTCACCCAATCTACTTCGCAAGCAAAACTCTCAATCCAACTCAACAAAAAAACACCGTAACCGAGAAAGAACTTATGGTTGTAGTTTTTGCATTCGACAAATTTAAATCCTATCTTATACTATCAAAAACTATTGTTCACACTGATCACTCAACTCTTAAACATCTCTTTAAGAAACAAGACGCAAAACCCCGTCTTATTTGATAAATTTTACTTCTATAAGAATTCGACCTAGAGATCAAAGATAAAAAAGGTACAGAAAATTTTGCTACTGATCACTTATCTAGGATTGACAATAACGAGTCAAGTGATGACAGTGAGGTTGACGACAACTTTCCCAGAGAAACCGATGTAGTGAAAGTAAACGAACACACAAATTGACGTAGTAAAAAAAAGAAGAGATACCAACCTGATGTAGACTAATAACATGATAACACAAATTGAATCTGTTGATTCCAATGAATACCAGAAACAATCTTCCAACTATCGTTGATTCAAAAGAATACCGATAATCAGGCAAACTCCAACAATCATTGATTCAAATGAATGCTGATTATTGAGAGAATCTTAGCAAAAACCGCCAAGAATAGATTGATTAAATCAAAGCTTTATTATCAATATCAAAATAGAAAACCGTATCCTAGACCAAATCATTACACCTCCTTTTATAGGAGAAGGAGTGCTTACATGTTTGCCTTCTAGGGCGATGTGGGATATTAGATAAATATAAACATAAATTACAAAACTACAAAAACTACGAAACCACGAAACACGACATATGGTGAAGGCATAATTACATCATTCTCCCCCACTTGAAAAAACTCGCCCTCGAGTTTGCCTCACTCGTCCCTTGTACTTGTAGCATCCAAATTTATATCCCCTGCATTAAATTCCCTTTCTTTATAATGACTCGACCTCGAGCCTTGATCGTCTTAAACCCCAGCTTATCATCCATGGGTTTAGCTTTCAAATACCCTTCTTGATATTTTTTGCCAATCAAAATACTAACATCGACCAAATTTCCTTTTTGCGACCAAATTAACTCATGAGGGTTTGAATCTATGGTTTTTAAAAAATCAACACTTAAAGTAGTTTGTATCATTGAAGAGCAAAGATTATTAGCCACAACTACAACGTCTTCCATGTTACGATTTAACACACTGATTCACCACTTGGATTTTTTCCAACATTGCATTTTATCCTCGGACTTTGAACTTTAAAGCGGATCACTCTAACCAATAGCAAATACATCAACCTAAACCACAATACAGAACTTAAACATATTCTATTACTCACTCACGGTTTTCTATTGATTTTATAAAATCCCTTTAAACTCTTTATCGGTTTTAATCATAGACGTGTAAAATCCCGTGAACGTGAATTGCATACAAAGACACAACTTCATTACATATATCAAATTAAGATCAATACAACTTCTACTCATTAATACATATTCATTCATTCATCAGGGTCTTTCCGATTGTCTACACATCATCTTACAGATAGTTCATATTGCACGAACATTTCATGGGCAGCATGGTTCAATGTTACGTTACACCAATGCTTGGAACAGGAAGATTTTCATAATGGAGATCACGTTTTTACGGTACATGAACACGAAACCAAATGGTGAGGGACTGAGAAAAGCATTACTATCTGGTTCCCTACGTGCCATCTTCTGTACTAGTTAAGTGTTGCTGCAACGGAAGGTATTCCAGCAAAACAAACAACTACAACAATTGAAAACAATATAAACATGACTCCAGAGAACAAGAACACTTTCTGTCTAAAAAGAAGCAATTTTTCTTGCTTTAAATGGTATTGCGAGATGATTTCTATTCATCTGTTGATGCTTGTAAAAACAGCGAATGAGTGTGGATAGCCATTGTAGGGCGACAAACAGGGTGAATCATTTGAACGTATGATTGTAAAAGACCTATCTGTTCTGGGATTTGGGATGTTTAACTCTTAGATGGAGAATCATGGAGTCGTTTACCTACGGTTGTTAAATTGCAAGAGAACAACTTGCAAGTCACTACAATGCAAGTAAATGTTTAATTTCTTCAACAACTTTCAACCAGAATGGTCAAGATTTGTGACGGTTGTCAAGCAATCAAAAGAAATAGACACCATCTCATATCACACACTTTTTGACATTCTAAAGCAGTATCAAAATAAAGTTAATGATATCCGTGCTGAGAGAATAGCCAAAAGTGCAAATCTATTAGCACTTCTTGCGGCTGCTCAACCATACTCAGATAGTTACTATCGAGCACCGAAACCTCAGAGAACAAAACAACTCATCTTCCTCATGACCAAGTGCTTACCAGACACAAGGCAAAGAGATCGCCAAACCAGTTACACCTCAATATGTGTAAGTTATCTGGAAGAAGACAGTGATCCTGAACAAGGCTCAAAGGGATATGGACATGCAAAAAAGAATTTGGTACTCCTTGCAATAGTAGTGTCAAAAGGGCTCATACAAACCTCATCAACGACCTCTCATACTTCGCTTCAAACTCCAGGAACAAGACTGAAGATAACCCACCAAGGTATACAACGACAATCAGACAAGGCGTTGGGAATCAAAGGACAATGCAGTTGCTGCGGACTAGGGAAACTATAAGCGAGTCCGGGTGTACAACAAAACGGGGATACATATGCTTTAACTGAAAGGATTGGCCATATGCAAAGGAATGCAGGGAAGCCAGAGCGTGTTAAAGACTACTCGTATCAAAAAGGAAAGATGGTGATGTGTAAACAAGCTGAACAAGGTGTTCTACTGCAAGCTGAGCAAGCTGATTGGCTAGCGGACACGGATGAAGAGATTGATGAACATGAATTAGAAGCACATTATAGTTTCATGGCAAAGATTCAGGAGGTCTTACCAGAAGAATCCACTTCAACTAAACAGCCATTAGAACAGGTATAAAACAATGATGAAAATAATGTGTTTGCCAATGAAAGACAACATTCTGAGAATAATACTGCAGAATGTGATGATGAGCATGCTGCGCTTGCTAATTTAATTGCAAACTTAACTCTTGATACTGAGGAAAACAAAACAATTTTAAAGCAATTAAAAAAAGCAAACGCATCATTGACTCAAGAACTAAAGGAGTGCAAAACTAACATTGATGAGACGAGTAGGGCTCTGGGGGAGGCTACTAGTTGTCGGGATAGTTGTCTTATTGCACTTCAGAACAAACAGAATGAGCTTGAGAAGTACAATAGCCTTTATTGATCGGCGATTGTTTATGACATTCTTCTTAAACAAAGTGAATGGTAATCTCGGATTATTAGCTCGTAAAGAATTGACCATAAAAAGAAGGTTTAAAAACTAAAGCTATGAAATTTTAGTTGTCATTTCAAAAAACACGTTGAGTGAGTAAAAAGGAGTCTTTTAACAATAGTCACAATTTGAAGGTCAAACTCAAAGAGATAGGTAGGTTATTGCGGATTTAAATGTTAAGGAAGAGAAGATATCGGACGAAGTTGATTGAAATGGACACACATTAAAGTTTTGAATGAAATTTTTTACACTCGTAATATAGTCAATTCAGACCATTATATGTTGCACCATAAAAGCTCGACATATAATGGTATACATCCTTTGCTAATCGCAATGGTACACTCAAGAAAGCTCAATCTAAAAAGCCTGTTTGGGATGAGAATCCCATATGATACTTTGTGATCTTGCAAAACAGGATTTGGCCCCAATGGGAAGAGACAATGACTCTTGCAAATGAAAGTAGATAAATTGAATGAAGATTATGTTAAAACCTATGATTACTCAAAATAGAATTAGGCTTTATGATATTTTTCAAAAGCACACCCCCACTGGAGTCATCTATTATCTGTTGGTATGAGACAGAAAAGAAGTTAGGAGACAATGTGGAGAAAAAGCTTTGTTAGAATAAAACCAAACATTGCTAAAAACGGTTGCTTTATGCCCGTTTCGAAATCCAATAAGTAAAATTAGACAAGTTTTTTCTACGACATGACTTTTTACATCAATCAAGTTTAGAGAAATTATTGATTCAAGCTTGGTTTAAAAATACTAGTGATTATTTCGGGTGCCAACTGCTAAAGATATGGAAGTTTTGATAAAACCTTATGTAATGTCTCTTTCCATACTAACTAAAATGTTCTTTTCATTTTGAACATGAATTTTAAAACAGATTTGCGATGAAGGATTATGAGTACGTTAATCCCTTGAAAAAGAGGATGATGATCTTGAAATCTAAAAAAGCTTATTTCAACATATTATGATTCTTCTCGAAGAGTGTGTGTCTAAGGATGTTACATGTTTATATTTGCATTCTTTGTCTGATTGAAATGCTTATGCTGAATTACAATGCTTGTATCTTCAAAAAGTCAAAGAATGTGAATGTCTTGCACAAAAGCTTTCAAAACAAACTGAATCGTACAGTTAACTATGGATAGTTCATAATAAACTTTTAAAGAGTTTTTCTAAAAAACTTGAAAAACCACTCGATTTCTCTTGGAACTTGCTTTACCAAAAATGTAAGAACAAATGTAAAAACAATAAGGTGCAAAGTAAAACGAATACAAATGTATTTCGAAATTGAACATGAACAATAGTCATGATTTCTGGATTGATAGCTCAAATCGCAAGGACAAGAACTTTGCCATTCAGTGAGTTAAAGAAAATCCTCATTGAGAAAGTGCAAGGAATATCTGTCGGAAACTCAGTTTGATAAAACATCTGTTATTCGGACAACCAATTAGCTCATCGGATTCCAAAACCATCAGTTTTGGAAAAAACCGTCTCCTTTTTCAAAATTCTCCTGAAATGATGAAGTTTTTCAATCGAATTAAGTACTGTTATTAAAACTTATGTGTTCGGTTGGTAAGTTTATAACCAGTAACTCACAGAATGTGCCATGAGAATAGTGAATCAAAGTAGAATACACTCGATATGTGCTTTTATACCTGGAATTATAGAAGTGGCCACTACACCACATCATAAAACAGAGTACCACAGTTGCCTATTTGTTCTAGGAATACTAATCTTCATGTTGTCTATCATCTTCAGGATGTAAATCACTACTACTAGTGTTAAGCTGACCATACTTATGTGCTATATAGTTAAAAGTTAAGGTCGTGCAAACAATAGTAAGTGAAGTTTAAAAAGAAGAAGTAGAAGACCATCATAGGATTTTTAGTATTTCTAAGAAAACAAAGTCTGTAACTGCGTGTAATGATAGTTCAAATTCCAGAAATCGAATGTGAATGCTGTTTGTGCTGATGTGAAAAATGTGTGTTTAATTCTAATCCATAATGATTGTGTTTTAGATACTTTAAGGACGTGAAAGCTAGAACGTAGAAGCCTAACGAAGTGCCTATTAGGGCTAGTAAAACCCAGAGAAAATGATCATATCTGTTGGCAACTCCCCATAAGATAAACAGGTGCTATGATACCACTATTCAGAAATTCCAAGAGTTACTTAGAGTTTTATGAGAATATAAGAATCAAGGATTGGAAATGGTGGTTAGCTAAGAAATGGCATCAGGATTTACTTGACACAAGCCTCTTAGGACAAAAGTTATTGATGGCCTAGATCAGGAAAGATGACTGTATCAACAAGTATTAGTCCCGAGCTATAGACATTCGTCTCTAGGTTTTCTAATGTCTTGAAGATATCAAATTCTTTAGGTTCCAAATTTTCAATGTTTTTTTTTTTTATTTTTTTTTCCATCGTCCTCTAATTCTCTTGCAGACGTTGTACAATTCATCCTATTTCATTGTTGAATCTGATGCACAACAGCAAGACAGGCATTCTCATTTGTTGTGTATTTGTAGAGAAATTTTAGGTACTGTTCATTTGGTAATGATCAATTTGCCTCAATTCCTTGGTTATGGAGATCTGCATCAAGGAAATGTCACGATACAAACAGGTTATTACGTTGATGCCTCATTCATAATCTTTTTCTCGGTTGGTCAATTCTGTACATGCAGTTTGGTGGTTGCTTTCAGGAATCTACTTGTTTTGTGTGAGATCTTCAATGGGAAACAATTTATTAACTGGTATTGTGGATCCGATCTCTACACAATATCTCTTCAAGAAAACAACTTCATCATCTCTAATTTGTTTCATGCTAAAGCTTCACAACTCTCAACTGCTATGGTTATGGATCGACAGACTTTTCTCATCTTAACTTCGAATTGCATCCCTTACTCTCAAAGAAAGATGATTGTGCTGGCTTACCTAAGTTGAAATATGTAAAGGATAAAACTTTGTTTTGTCTTGTGAAAATGAGTAAAGTTAAAAGAAGATCATTTAAGTCAAAAGCTGTTCCAAGTTCTAAAGGAAGCAGATTGCTTCACTTGGATGTGTGGTTCAAAGAGGGTTGCAGGAATTAATGGGAAGAATATTTTTTCTCTTTTTAGGTGATTGTTGATGATCTATTCTAGATACACTTGGTCTTTTTCTATGATCGAGGATGGGATAACTCCAGAAGTTCTCAAATGACTTTCTCATGATGATTCAAAGCATTCTTCAGCTCACGTTATTAGTATCCGCGTAATGACAGAGGAAATAGAGTTCTGACCCAAGGAACTC
This sequence comes from Tanacetum coccineum, assembly GCA_026074375.1. Taxonomy (NCBI): domain Eukaryota; kingdom Viridiplantae; phylum Streptophyta; class Magnoliopsida; order Asterales; family Asteraceae; genus Tanacetum; species Tanacetum coccineum. The sequence continues at coordinate 8,075 of BQNB010137753.1, forward strand.
CATGCTTTTTCAAAGAGAAGAGCATTGATACACATCAGACTTCCACTCCTCGAAACACATGACGAACGACGTTGTCAAAAGACGAAACCAACACTCTTGTTGAGACTGCTGAACAATGCTATCAGCTTCTAATGCTTCCTTATTCATTTTGGGCACTGAAGCAGTGTGCAACCGCATCTATACTCAGAACAGATTCAATCATCTATCGACTATGGAAGAACACGACGTATCCCATCATTAATGACTGGAAAACCTTCATTAAAAATCTTTAGCATCTTTGGTTGCATTTGTTACATAACTAAAAGATTGGGAAAAATTTGGTTAAGGATGAAAGAAAAACAGATTTTCATGTTCTGGGGGATATGTTTACTCAGTCGAAGGGGTAATCGTTGTTCTACAACCAAGAGAACACGCTTAATTAGTTGAGTCCATTATATCAAGTTTGATGAAATCAAGAACATGTTGTCTATTACAACGTTCAGACCTCGCAACCACAACGGACAAGCGTTGTTGTTGAAAATGTCTCTTCAAGCCTCGTTCATTCAAGACAGAAGGTGTCTGATTATGACTACTTTGTCACCGTGCCCTAAGACAAAATGGTTTTCATCAGCAAAATAGACAGATGTCGTAAAAACAGAAGGTTGGATTGTTCTCTTAAGTCCTTTACTTGAGAATTTTACAATCCAAACAGGTCTAGCTGAGGAAAACAACAAATGAAAGCACCGATGCATCGTTTCAGAAGATTAATTTATCATCTTTTTGTAACTGGTATATGAAACTGGCAGGCCTTCCTCAGCAAATTGATAATACAGAATAGGTGAATTCATTTCAACCACAAGACATGATTACCGATGGACCAGAGTATCCGATTAACAAGTTCTGGAAATCCACTATGCCAGTTCTCACAAGATGTTAACTTTGCTCAATCCTGATAGTGTATGTTCGCGCTCACGGTGAGTACTGTTGGATGATGAACATAAGGAGGCATGGCTGATTTCTGCATGGATTGAAGCAATGCAGGATAGAACTTCATAAGTTCGGACAATCTAATAAGTCTAGGAACGTGTCGACAACCATTTGGCAAGATGATTAAAAGCACTAAAGTGTTTTGGAAGAAGCAAAAAGGTTAAAGATCAGACTGTAATTCGCAACAAAGCATGACATGGTAGCTAAAGGTTTTGCGTCAGGAAGGAGGGGTAGTGTATTTCGAAGATCATTTGCACTAGTTGCTCGCTTGGAGGAGTTTGGATTTTCGTTGCCTACGCAGCACACAAGTCTTTTCCAATCTATTAGATGGACGTGAAAATGGCATTTCTTAATGGTCCACTGAAGGAGGAGGTTTATGTTGCTCAGCTGGAAGGGTTCATTGATCCAGATCATCCAGAAAAAAGGTTACATTCTGAGGAAAGCTTTATATGGATTTAGCAAGCTCAAGAGCCTAGTATGATGATCTTTCCAACTTTCTAATAGTCCCAAAAATAGGCTTTAATAAAGGTACAATTGACCCAACGTTATTCAAGATAAAATACGGGGAGGATATTCCACTTGTGTAGATTTACGTTGATGACATAATTTTTGGGTCTACAAACCCTAAATATTCAAAAAGATTTAAAAAGTTAATGCACAATAGATTTGAAATGTTCTTAATGGGCGAGATGAAGTTCTTTTTAGGACTACAGATCTACCTGTCCCCAAAAGGTATTTTTATCAATCAGGCCAAGTACGCTTTAGAAATTCTGAAAAAGCATAATATGGATAATTGTCACTCCATTGGGTACAACCATTGGGCTACTAAACCACACTAGATGTGATTTGTGTGGTGAACCGTGACCAATTGTTATCGTTGTAAGATTGGCGTCACTCTTGTAATTGACATCTAGTAGGACCAGACTTAGTCAAGCAGTATGCTATTGTGCAGGTTATCAAGAACTCGACCAAGAAAAAAATCACAAAAGCACTTCAAGGAGGTTAAAAGAATCTTTAAATACCTAAGGGGTACCAATTAACATGGGACAAAATCGGGTATACAATGGATTTCTGGATATGAACTAACAGACATTTTCAGCGTTGATCATGTGGATGCATTGATACTCGCATAAAGCACTCTGGAGGATGACAGTTCTTTGGTGTTAAGCTAGTAAGTTGCGATGCAATGAAACAAAACTGCTCTGCAATGTCTTCTGCAGAGGCAGGTACGTGGCGTTATCTGCAAAGTTGTGCTCAAGTAAGATGTGGATGAGGACACAATACATGATTATGACTTCAATACATCATAATACCTTGTACTACCGACTCTCAGTCAGCCATAGCAATATCATGCAACCCTGTACAAACCATTCGCGAACGCAAAGCACATCCATACTCAGGTATCATTTCATATGGACTCAGGTTGAAAATGGTTTAATTGAATTATATTTTATGTTAGAATGAATTCCAATTAGCTGACATGTTTACGAAAGGGCCCTTCCTGAGGATAGGTTTAGTATCTTGTAAAAGGATGGTATGAGATGTCTTGACTCCAGTGTTATGGAGGTTCTGACAAATAAGACTGCGTTGATATCATCGCATCAAGACATCACCATGTACATATTTTTGAGAAAAGCAAAAACAAAAGTATAAAACTTCAAACAAGATAAATACCAAAATCTGAAAATCAGAAAATTTACAAAACGTTTCTTCTCGATCATGTCTCTTGGAATCGATAACATTTACGTGCTTAGGAAATGTCGATGATACATTGACACGGGTGTGTAGTATGAAGTTCGATAGTGAGTTGCTAAATTGTTTCTTAAATGTCATTCAATTTTTCCACATGGCTTATGTGCAATATCAGTACAAACCTGGACTTCAATAATGGAAGGTTTATAAACTTATCCTCAACAATGAGAAAATTAAAGTTTCTCAGTCCTTGTGATGTTCTTAAAGAATTTCAATGTTTTTAGCTCAAGAATGAAATGGATTGTGTACGTTTCGCAGTGCGTTACCTTCCGTGAGAAGAGAAGTCCTATATAATCTGGTATTTGCAATAGTTGAACTACAATTTTTCATGTATTTCTTGATGACAATTTCATAATCTTTCTAAAATTTAATTGTGTGGTTCAACACTCCATCCTCACAATGTTTTAATAAGACAACAATTCTCAATTGGTCGCCGCTATTTTTGAGGGGATTTTCGAAAACAAAGTTTTAATGTTCTTGGATTACAATCAACAACGAAATCTCTTATGTATTCAAAAACATTATCAAAGATGTTCAAACCATTCATGCTGATAATATTTTCTCCCATATAATTTTTCAAGACGTATTATATCTCAAGGTTTTCAATAGCTAACAGTGGTTTATTATTTAATATGAGAGAAAATGTAATTAAATATGATCTAAGCGACTCATGTGCTGACAATAGAAAAGGTTTATGGTTTTGATCTTATACCCACACAACATCTTATTTTCACGTAGATTCGAATGTATTAAGGTGGTTAGGTTAGGATATCCTTTCCTATGATCCTTCCTCTGCAGCCGGAGGATATACCCAAGGATATCAAAGTTTTAGAAATGCAGGTCCTTAGGTATGATTGGAGTGAATGTATATGGGAATATGGCCGACTAAGATTTGAGCTAACATTGGAACAATCAAAACTAAGGTGTAGTAATGACGTCCCTAGTAAGCATTGAAGGCGTTGTATAGAATGAAGTAAAGGAAATGTATGGATAAGAAGGGTGTGAACAAAAAAGCTTCCACACACTTAAGGTAGAAAGACCGGGTCAATACATATGCTATCAGAATACACTAGTTGATTGCTGAATGAAAACGACATCTAATCAGGGAACCCAGTGTGCATATGCACAACCACTTCCCAAGCCATTCGGGTTTCTATCATCAGAATTCTTGTCTCCATTTGTCACAAAAGAGTTACACACGTTTTCATCTGACATTCTCATTCTGAGATCGTTGATATTGAATAGTTGGCAATCTGTTCTAGCCTCCGAGTACTAAAACCAAAATGCACTAATCGAGTCTAGAGCCCAGAGATTAATCTAAATCTCGTTTGGAGACACATTCAATTCTGACACTTGTTGCGAGAACATCATCAAGTTCACAAGCTGTTAACAATAGTCTAGCAATATCTAGTGATTATTTGCCAGTACTTCCGAGTGATAATTATGTTTTCAAATGAGATGGATATCTGTTGAGATAGCATCAAACAAGCTCTTGGTAGGTGACTTGCGGGATTCTATATGAATCAAACTTGTGACAACTGGATATCGATTTGGTCCAGTAAATGAATTGACAGTTGATGAATTTTGATAAAAGATTAAAACTCCCGATGTGTTACAAAAATGCTTTTACAAGTAATACGTCGATTGATTTTCAAATCAATTTTCTCGATTATCACTAACGTAAACCTTCTACTAGGTTAAACGTGGTGATGGTGATCCCATCAACCAATGTCGATTCATTACCATATTCATGCTCATTCTAAAAGAAAACTATTCATGAAAGCTCAAGCATCCTTCAAAGACCCCAAACGCCACTTCTGCCAACAACACTTCTGATCTGAAGATTTAAGATTGAGGCACAGTATGAGAATGTTGGTCAAAGACTCAAGATCGCAAGATGGCATAGACGTTAAAGGACAATCGTCTAGGTCAAAAGTAAAGATCGCCAAGGCATGAGGGATAGAGGCCTTCAACATAATATCAAATTGAGTAACGACCAAGGACCACATGAGCTAATGACAAAAGCAATCTCATGAGCTCATGAAGGAGTGTCATCAATGAAAATCACTTCGGGGGAGGATTGTTAGCCTAATAATATTGAGTCGAACATGAATAAAGAAAAAAACGTTCGTCCATTATGTATTTTAGTCTTGGTCAATCAATTAGTAAACGTTGTAATAGGAAAGTATCGGGAATCGGGCTTGATAGTTAATCTAATATTGTATCTGTTTTAGGTTTAATCCCAAGCAAAACCCGAGCCCGGGTCCTAGTCAAATATCCCGGACGTCACTTAATGTGTCGGGGTATATAAGTAACTTTTCCTCTTTGGAAAAGGGAGTTGGTTCATTAATAAAAATTCCATTTTCTTCTTTCTCTAATTTCTCTCTCAACTCTCTCTCCTCTTTCTCTCTCTAAATCAACTCACTTTCTTTATCTATTTTCTTGATCGATTCGTGGTTTGTTATATGAAGTGAAGTGTTATACGGGATCCTACAAGATCCTATCTTATACTATCAAAAACTATTGTTCACACTGATCACTCAACTCTTAAACATCTGTTTAAAAAACAAGAAGCAAAACCCCGTCTTATTCGATGGATTCTACTTCTAAAAGAATTCGATATAGAGATCAAAGATAAAAAGGTGCAGAAAATGTTACTGCAGAATGTTGCCGCTGACCACTTATCTCAGATTGACAATGACGAGACAAGTAATAATAGTGATTTCGACGATAACTTTCCTGGAGAAACCCTTATAGAAATTAACATCATAGATGAACCGGTTCGCAGACTTTGCAAACTATTTGGTAGGTGATATTATACCAAAAGGGATGGCGTACTAACAAAAGAACAAATTCTTCTCTGACCTCAAACACTACTTTTGGGAAGAACCCTATCTTTTCAAAGTATGTTCTGATAGTATGATCAGACGCTGTGTATCTGGACCAGAAACCTGAACCTATTTAGATCAATGTCACCACGGACCAACCAGTGGACATTATAGACCGAACGTAACCGCTAAAAAGGTCCTAGATTCAGGATTTTACTGGCCGACAATCATAAAGGAAGCTCATACTCTAGTTCGCCTTTGCGAAGCATGCCAAAATAAGGGAAATATATCAAAACGTGATGAGATGCCCTTAAACAATATTCGAGTGTGTGAAATTTTTGATATTTGGGGTATCGACTTCATGGGACCATTCCCAAAATCACATAAGTTTGAATACATTCTTGTTGCTGTCGATTACGTATCTAAATGGGCCGAAGCTCAAGCTTTGCCAACCAATGATACTCGAGTGGTTATTACCTTTCTAAAGAAACTATTCTACTGATTTGGAATGCCCAAAGCTCTAATAAGCGATCAAGGTACTCACTTCTGTAACAAAATAATGGAAAAGACTATGAAGAGATATGGAGTTAATCACCATTTTTCTACATCATACCACCCTCAAACAAGTGGTCAAGTTTAGATTACAAACAGAGCCTTTAAAAGAATTCTTAAAAAGACTGTTAAAGACAATCCTGCTGTTTAGTCAAGATAACTCAATGACGCTCTATGGGCTTTTCGCGCTGCTTACAAAACACCTATTGGTACCACACCTTACAAACTCATATATGGAAATAACTATCACATGCCATTTGAATTGAACATCGTGCATACTAGGCACTCAAGAATTGTAATCCAGATCTAATCGCTGCTGGTGAAAAATGAATGTTTTAGTTACACGAATTAGATGAATTTAGACATCAAGCCTATGAAAACTCTCAATTAAACAAGGCAAGAACAAAAGTTTGGCACGATAGAAAACAAAGAATAAGAAAAAAATTCAAACATGGAAACAAGGTTCTGCTTTTTCACTCAAAGTATAAATTCAAACAGCCAAAACTCTGATCTCGATGGCTAGGACCATACGTAGTAAAACATCAATATCCATCCGGATATGTTTAATTGTATGGAAAATATGGAAAAACATTTATTGTTAATGGCCATCGAATCAAACTATATCATGAAGAAGAAGATTATAATGACCAAAGGGAAGCAGTCACTCCCTTCTTTCCCAAAGAATGAACTCAAGAAATAGGAGTCTAGCTAACGACTCTGTTAAAAAATTAAGCCCTTCTCGGGAGGCAACCCGTGCTTTACTTAAGTGTGGAGGAGTCCGTCCTCCATACAACTCTATTCGTATCCTTTATTTATTATAAATAAACAAAAAAAACCCAAAAATAGATTTCTTTTTGTGTATTTTTTATGCATGTAATATAGCTTAAAGATTGGAAAATTATGAAGTCTGCTTAAGGATAGCTCTCTCGCAGCTATACATCTCTATGCCCGGGAAGTACCATTTTCCCTTAATTTTCTCTATTTTTCTAGTTAATCAGTTATCACATTGAGGGCAATGTTCAACTTAGGTGTGAAGGGGAGCAAAATAGGAAAAATTAATGATATCCCTCTGTGTTTGCCCTGCCAAAAATTTTCTAACTGATATTTTACAAAAAATTAATATATATGCTTTCAATAAAAAATGCTCTTAGTAAGGCAAGTCCACCCGGATTGACATTATAACTAGCACAACCTAGTTCACTAAATTGTGAGAATTATAAGCCTTAAAATTATTCGGGTACCCACCTTTGGTACCTAAGATAATTGATGCCTTTAGCCCGTTCGAGTTAAGGTTTGAATACAATTGCAAGTATCTCATCCGTCGTTACGGCTGTGTATTTGTAATTTGTCGCCTTTTCTGGAACAATGGTATTGGTTGATAATTATATTTGAGTGAGCCGGTAATTTAGAAGCTCTAGAACTTGTGCTTGATCATCATTTACTAGACCAAAGCCTGATTAATCATATGCTATTAATTCCGCAAGTTACTGTTCTTGCAAGCACTCCCTTTAGTGTTAAGTTACTGAAATACCTAAGTGAAGAAGTTAAAGTTGAAAGATGAAGTTATGTGCCAAGCCTTAGTTATTATTATGGTATGAAAAAAAAGAAAAAAAAGAAAAATATATATAGTAGTTCAAAGAAATAAAGGCTTAAGTTCTGGCACATGAAGATTTGTATATGCTACTATCCCGCATCAGTATCAAGTTCCGCCCTTCGGTCATGTTTATGTGTCAAGTACAAGCATATGGTAGCCGTCTAGATTATGTCTGTGCAATTGAGTGTCTTCACGAAAATATACAAACCTTATCTGAGTAAACTGAGTGAATTCTACAAATCAAACACATTACCTTGTGAAGTGTTATGTTGTATGTCTATGCCTGAAAAATTAATATGCAAACTCTTTTTAAAAATCCAAATTTTCTCCACGTCACGATAAATGATCTTATTTTCTCGCTTTAATTGCTTGAGGGCAAGCAACAGCTAAGTGTGGAGGGATTTGATAACGCCCAAATTATACATGTTTTCAGTGGCGTTATTTATTTCATTTCTTATCATTTCTCATAAACTTTCGATACTTAATAGCATGAAATACTTACAGGTTCACTTGAAGACATCCCGAGCTTAAAATAGACAAATATCGAATACTTATACACTTCAGAAATCAAGATGCAAGAAAAAGTTAAAGTCTCAAGCTAAAAGTGCAAAAGTGCGTCGCACTTAGCAATTGTGCGTCGTACTTCTCCTTAAAGTCAAAGAATTAAAGACTTAGTTATATTAATGCATTAACTCCTTAAGTACACCGCACATACAAGATTTTGCGCCACACTTCCTATCTGGCCACGAAGAATAAATGAAGTCATAAATACTACTGCATTAACACCCTAAGTACGCAGCACAAAAACTTTTGTGCGCCGCACTTCTTCAATAAACATTAAATTACCTTCACATTTAATCACCAAGTACGCCGCACAATTTATCTTGTGTACTTCTCCCTTGAAATCAGCCTATAAATAGAGCCACAAATTCTTACACATATCATCATTCCTTCATACTCATCAACTCCTACAATAGTCTCATCCAATCCTTCCCAATCATTCTCCAAGCATAAACACCATGCCTTTTGAAGAATCAAGATCATATGATCACGAACGAAGAAGAACACCATCCTAGTTTATTACAATAATGAGGTTTCTTATTGAATAAAGTTATGTTATGAACCACATAGCCATGAGAGGCTAAATCTCCCATGACTACTCGGTGAAGTTATGATAATTAATAAGTGTTTGGTATGATTGTGTTCTCTTTAATCTCAAGCTTATGTTGCAACCATATTATATCCTATCTTATCGGTTTTGCTTATCATCTTAGATTATATAATCATATCGGTATAGGTTGAAAGACCCATTATGATCTATGTGGTTTAAAGATTTGTCTATGGTCTTTATCGTTTGTGTCGAGAAATCCACTTTCGTAAATTGATAAACAAAATAGCTTTGATATAATAAGTTATCTAGATCATTCGAGTGACATGATTGGTTTAGTCTACTAAGTATAAGTCTTGAGTTAATTAAGTTAATTTGTGAAAACATTTTCTAACGAGAAATCCTTTTTATAAGTTAAAGTTCCATCTTCGAGGTCTTAATAATTACCACTACTTATAAATTATTTTCAACTATCCGAGTAGTCATCTTTATTATCACTGGTAAAATAAAAGTTACTTTCAAAATTGTTAAAGTCTATTTTCTTTTTGATTATTCGAATACTACTCAAATCCCTGTGGACGACATAGTCTTACCTAAAAAGGTTATACTACATACGTGAGTTATACTTTCACCCATGTATTTTCCTATAATAAAATTGGTATTTTCAGTCATTATAAATTTAAAACTTTTGAAACACATCAATTTAAAATCTAACTAATGACCCAATTTTAGGTGGATCAAAATAACATGGAGCTTATTGAGCTCTATTGGGGGTAGTAAGTTACTTCTTCCCTAATTCTTCATAAGATAGATACTACCATGAATCCCAATCATCCCAAAATAGTATTTATACGGATAAGGACTTAGCAACCGTGTACTTAATTATTAACTTGGGTTAAAATAATAATGTACTAAAAGTGAGTATAT
>BQNB010137754.1:0-17801 GCA_026074375.1 Tanacetum coccineum
AATATACAACTGAATTGTAATCAACAATAATATAACCAAATCGACATTCATTCATAAACAAATTCGATTACAAACATGACCTAATACAACCATTCTATATATAGATTGGAAAACATACATGAATGGTTCAGATACAAAATGATCATAGGTTACAAAATAAACATAACAACCTAAAGCCTTACTAGCCGGGATTAAACCCGTAATACTTAGTAGGCTATATACCAAATGACTAGCCATAACAAAGTCTAATCTAAGAACTACTACTAGCCTCCTCTGGCAGCTCTGGCTGTGCAGGACCCCCAGCGGGTTCCTGCTGTCCCTATAATGACGTAACCTACCCCTGTAATGCCATCAACTGTCCCTGTAAGGCTGTCACCTGCCCTTGCAGTGTGGTGACCAATCCCTGAAGTGGAATCATCTCTCTCTGTAGTGTCTGCATAACAGTCAATGTCTGAATAATCTGCTGCTGTCGAGTATGATTAGCTACCCTCAACTCTCTCATCTCCTTACGCCTCTCGCGGTCCGTCTTTAGCAAATCTGAAATTGCTATCTGCCTCCTACGGTCTACTGACTGTAACTCTCTGATCTCTAACATCTGTGCATGAATTGTGGTGTGTAGTGACATAACCTCTCCATGTGCAAGATCACTCGCATCCATCGATCATCCCCAAGCCTCTCTAGACATCCTTGCCTCGGTCTCTATGAGATGACGTGTATGTGCATGAGCACGTCTGTCTCTAAACAACATATTGACCCGACCGGCCAATAGCTGTCTCTAACTCTACTCATCATCTAACCTCGTGTAGATCTCATCCGTGTCTCGCCTAACCATAGACTCAAACTCTCTCACGTGTGCACCCAACTCTGTATCAGTACTAACTGGAGCTCCCTGTAGGGTCTCAACAATCTCATTCCACGAATCCGTGATCTCATATCCAACATATCTCTCTGGGTCACGCCTAATCTCCCTGTCCATAGTGGCAACAAACCCGTAATCTGCCCTAAGACCTCCAGCTGGTCTAGCAGCAGCAGCGGCGGAGCTCTCTCCTACCTCGTATCTAGGACCCAGAGCGATACCTAGCCCCTTCCAAAGTGGTAGGTTAACCTCGGGTCTGTCCTCTCTACGACTGGCAGAGGGTAGTAACAATGGTGGTAATGAAGTAGGAGCTGATATGGGCAAGGGTGGTGGTGCATCTGGTCTGGTGGGGGAGAGTATGAAGGGTGGTGGTAATGGTAGAGAATGGGAAGTAGCTGCAGCCTCAGTTCTCATCCGAATCATGGCAGCTTGATAGCCCAATGAACGAATAGGACTAGGAGGTGGTGCTGAAAACACAGGTGAGGGTGGTGATAGTTGTAGTGATGGAGATGGTATTGGGGGTGGCAGTGGGAAAGTAATATGGGGTGGTGATGAAGACCATTGAGATAGTGGTGATGGTAGTGGGGAAGATATAGCAAGCAGTCTGGCAACCTCAGAATTAGACCATGCTGGTACAGGTACTGGCTCTGGAATAGTAATCCGAGCTGTCATACGATATGCAGGGTGAGGTGGTGGTGTGGCCGCAGACTCATTAGTCTTAAACGGCTCAGTCTCCTCTGCAGACGGGGCAGTAGCTAGTAGAGCAACAACTACAGGGTAGGCAGGAGCTGGATGCTCCTCCTCCGCCTCCTCGTCAACCTCAACATCCATCTCATCATCCTCATCCTCCTCCTCGGCCTCGATGTCCATATCATCGTCCTCATCCTCCTCGATGTCCATATTATCATCTCCATCATCTCCTCCATCAGCAGGATAGTCGATAGGATCCTCCTCAGGGTCCTCATCATCATCCTCATCCGGATCTGCCACAGAATCAGATCCGGGACATAGTCAGGTGACTGAACAGTGGGTGAGGCATCCTTAATACCTGGCTGATCCTCCGCAACAATCTCATCGTCAGCATGCTCTGGACCTGGAATATAATCTGGCGAGGGTGGTGCCTGCTCTGGCTCCTCAGGGCCAGGCACGTAATCTGGAGAGGGTGGGGCCTGAAGAGCGGCCTCCACATATGGGTCCTCTGGCATGTAGGGTAGCTCAAGGAACTTATGATCATCGGCTCTCGGTGATCCTATGTCTGATAAGTCCTCATATGGACTGGACACTGTTGTGTATGTGATCCCTGATTCATCAGAATCTGACATGACTATATCTGAAAATCCAAAGATAGCTTATATTAGTAATTAATATAAGGCTCTTATAGTAATATACATTTATAATATAACATGTATATCAATTATGAATGCATCCAATCCAACCAACTAATGCAACAGGTAGTGTATGCATAAATGTATGCACATATGTATGTCCCCGTGTAAACCCCTTTGTTACAAAAACAACTTTTGAAAACGGTTATAGTCCAGCAAAAACATTTGACCTGGTTCTCTATAACCTTGGCTCTGATACCAATCTGTAACACCCCCAAATTGGGTCACAGCGGAATAAGGGTCCGGGGCGTGTTACTTCTCAGATCAATAACACAAGATGAATATAGAACGACCATAAAGTAATTTAAAAAATGATACATTGGATTTACAAAGTATTTGTTACATAAGCCGAAGCTTCACTTGTCCACTTGTTCAAAGTACAAAGATTTCTAGCCCATACAGTTATACAAAATGTAATGCGACAAAATCTTTAATGCATGATATCCCAATCAAAACCACCAATGTATCCCTTGCACCTCGTGCTTACTGATCCCCTGAAAAACATTGCTTTAAAACGTCAACAATAATGTTGGTGAATTCATAGGTTTGATAAATCATATATTGTAGGACCACAAGATTTCCCAAGTGTATGATAATGCAACAGATGCAGACATCATATAAATGTAATTACGTTGCTCTAAGCTCATGACACTGAAGCTTAACGTGTATGAATACCAAATTAATGGCCTACATTGCCCGTGGTGATGTTCTAACCCGCAACATCCTATATTCGACATGGTATACGTTCGTTTGTCCAGTGATAGCTAATCACCCGAACGGGGTTGTCAAACCCAATAGATCTATTAATAACATTCGCGCTCACAATCCCGCAATTGACAGTTCATGATAATGGGCTCAGATATGGGTTATCGCTACTTAGGCAACACGTAATCATAACATGAAACTTAACCACTTATGTCCAATTGTAAAGCATTGCATGTTTTTCACCCCAAAAACTTATAAAACAAAAACATGTAAAACGTGGGGCTATGAACTCACCTTGAGTGAGCGAATAACAAGAATATCACAGATAATGCGCCACGCAAATCGTCAGATGCAACCTATTTAAATTAAGGTCGTATAAGTACTAATCACATTAAGTACTCCTACCATGCATAAGTCTATATAGCTAATCACCATCTAAATGTTTAAGTGAAAACATGTTTATAAAATTAAAATGTTTATAAACATACTTTTGGTAAAATCGTCATAACTTTCACGTTTCTAATCCGTTTCTTGCGTTTCTTATGCCCATCTTTTCGTATTAAGACGGGTTATCGATATTTGACATTTTTATAATTTTGGTCCCCTGATGAACAGTAACTTTTACTGTTCACACCAGACATGAGTTTTATTTAAATCGTATTTGTTGTCGTAAAACCCGTAAATGTCGTATTTTATTCGTTATAGCTCCGTTTTTAACGATTCTTTCGAGCACGATCTCGTAATTGAAAGTTCTATAATTTTATGAGGTTTACAAAAATATAACTTTCTGTCATGAATAGTGTTTTTACTGTTCATAGTTTATAAAATCATTTTTATAAACTTTTAATTATCGAAAACCCGCGAAATTCATAACTTATTCGTTATAAATTGAAAAATTGCGATTCTTATTATTTTGGAATCCTAAAAATGTGTTTTAGTTGATAAAAATATCAAACTTGCTGTTTGATGGAGTTTTTATAAAAGTTATTTTATAAAATCTATTTAATTAACGTATAACTCGTTTTTAACGTAACTTTTTCGTTATTAATCCGTTTGACAAGTTTCTTACCTTTTTGGAATCGTCATAATGTGCAGAAGTTTATAAAAACATGAAATAATATGTTACTTACACGAATTTTGGACAGAATGTGGGATTGAATTTGCTAGGTCCATTTTTAACCTTTGTTTCCATTATTTATCATTTTTTTGTAATCCACCAAAAGTCTTATATTTTATATATATGTTATATCATACATATATTTGTGTCCATAGTTCCATATATTGTCTTTTTGTCCAATCTTTACAAGTCTATCATAATCCTTTATAAAATTATAACTTTCATAATTAACCATAAATCACTAGTTTTATATATAACCATTTTACATAAAACCATGTGTGTACAAGTCTTCCCATCTTATTATAACCTTATTGTAATGATCATATGACATTACTACAAGTCCATAATCAACATTAACATGTTATTTACCTTTCCTTTACTTGTAACATGTTATGTAACTTTATAAACCCTAATTAATACATAATCATTTTTATGCTTAACCAAGAGTCTAAATCACTTATGTGTCTATTTTAACATGATGTCATTAACATCATAAGATATATAAAAGTGTACAATATGATGACAACAAGTAAAAACTCCTTTTTACATGATCAAAATCCTAAATGGTGATTCAAGCTACAATAGAACTAACATATGCATATAATGATAAATGAAAGATCATAAAGAGTTCTAGATGACCTTATGGTGAATGAAGATGATGACCAATAAAATCTAAACCCTTGTTTAGATTAAAATCCAAAGCTTGCAACAAAGAAAACCCTAGTTTTCTTAATAAAATCCTAGCCTTTCTTTTCTTGATTAATACTTGAAAATGGTTAGCCAATACTTGGAAACATCTTAGAATGTCTTAGATATGATGTGTATAGGTGTGTATAGGTTGTATAAAATTTGGTATAGATTGCAACAAAAGGGATGTTTGAGCCGTGGGTTGTACAAGCACCAAAGGAAGAGTTTTGTGATTTTTTTGCTAAGTGTTTATGCATGTGTGTGCTCCTATCTCTAGTATGCATGTATATATGGAAGTCTTGGTCAAAAAGATTGAAATAGTTGGTCCAAGACATCTTCATGGTCTTTAGGAAGACTAGTTGGTCAAAGGGAACAAGGTATGACTATGTTTAAATGAAAAGTGATGTACAAAACCAACTTGCAAGGTTTTTCTTATATAACTTTGTTTACATTACAAAATTTTCGGCATATGTATGATATCTATGATATATTTTTGTAACTTTTATGTATTGGGTATAAAAGTGGGTATTTGTTGAAGCGTAGAAAAGTTTTGGTGGTTCCGGGTATGCCTAAACGCATTTTATTGCGAAACGTAATCACTTTACGCAACCAATAAAAATAAAATGAACAAAGTTAATAATTATCCTCAAAATAATTACTTAACCCTTGCTTGATGTAAACATTTAATTGTTTGATGCCCGTTTACATTGAACGCTAATTTTTAACTTACGCGATTTAAACTTAATTCATGAAATCACAAGCAAACGCGTACAACACTAAAAATTAAATAGTAGATTTATCGACGTCGTCAATGACTTGAAAACACAGGGTGTTATAGACTTCCCCCGTTAAACGAGCCTTGTCCTCAAGGCTTACGATGCAGCACTTGACGACGGTGCGATCTTGGTGAAGAGGTGTGGGTATTTCTTCTTGAATTGGTCTTCACGTTCCCACGTGAACTCAGGACCTCTCTTGGAGTTCCATCGAACCTTGACTAATGGGATATTTTGGGCCATTTTCTTCTATCATAGGCTTATTCTCTAAAAACCCAATATGCAAGTTTTCTTCTACCTTCTTGGTTCTAGTGTTGTATACCCTAAAAGCTTTACTACTCAAGGAATATCCAACAAAGAAACCATTATCACTTTTGCCATCAAACTTACCTAAACTGTCTAAAGTATTAATAATAGGAACATGACATCCAAATGGTCTCATAAAACTTAGAGTTGGTTTAAAACCTCTAAAAAGTTCATAAGGTGTCTTGTTATGAGGCTTGACTATTAAGACCCTATTTTGTACATAGCAAGCAGTAGAAACTACTTTAGCCCAAAATGTGGTAGGTAACTTAGAGTCAGCTAACATTGTTCTAGCAGCCTTAATTAGTGTCTTATTCCTCCTCTTTGCTACACCATTTTGTTGAGGAGTCCTGGATATACTATATTCCCTCTTAATACCTTTTTCTCTGCAAAAATCATCCATAACTTTGTTCTTAAACTCTGTTCCATTATCACTCCTGATTATTTTTACTATCTTATCTACTAGGTTTTCTATTTCTTTGATAAAGTTCTTAAGGATCTCACTGGTTTCATCCTTAGTTGTTAAAAAGAAAACCCATGTAAACCTGCTATAATCATCAGTGACTACTAAGCAATACTTCTTATGCATTAAACTACTCATAAATGTTGGACCAAACAGATCCATATGAAGCATAAACAAAGGCTTAGTAATTAGATTCAGAACTTTGGACTTACAAGAAGCTCCGTGTTGCTTCCCTTTAAGATAAGCAACACAAGTTTGGTCATTTTCAAAATGTTTTGTATGCAATCCTCTTACAAGATTATCCTTAACAAGCTTATTTATGTTCTTAAATTTAATATAACCAAGCCTCCTATGCCAGAGCATTGATTCATCTGATGTAGCCTTTATAACAAGACAAGTCAAACTCTCTTTAGGAACAATGTTTTTTATATCAAAACTATACATATTGTCCTTTCTAGGAATTTTAAGAAGTTAACTGATTTTCATCAGGCAACTTAAAATTAGAAGATAAGACAAGACATTCAGTGTTAGTAAAAAGGACATAGTTCTTTTTGTCACACATCTGTGAGACACTAAAAAGATTGAATTTTAACTCATTGACAAAGTATACATCTTCAAAATCAAGGCTATCAGTTTTAAGCATTCCTTTACCAAAAATTCTACCACCATATGCTCCTCCTCTAAATGCAACATAACATCTATCAAATTCCTTGCTGAGAGATAAGCTATGTTCCCAGTCATATGCCTTGAGCATCAACTATCAACAAATCATGTTTCATCTTGTTGTGGCTTGCCTTGCACATAAAAATAAGGAAATTAGATTCTTTTGGGGACCCAAGCCATCACTAACTTGGATCTGCCTCATGCATCGATATAGTTGTATCTTTTGAAAGTAAGTGATGCACCATTAGGTTTGGTAGGTCTCCAAACCCAACATGCTGAGGTCTTAACATCATTTTCCCTTTTTACCCTAACAACATTAACTGGAGCTGTATATGACCTAGCAGTATTAACTGCTCTGGTCCTGCTAGTTAATGTTGTTTGCTTATAAAAGGGCCTCTGAGCAGTTGATTGTGCTTGTTTAGAAAAATGTGACATTGATTTAGCACTATGAACTTCTGGTTTAAGGTGAGTAGTATTAACAGACCTAACAGTATTAAGTGGTGTAAGGCCAGTTTTCAACAAACCTGCTCTTGGAACCATGTTCCTTTAAGCATTAGTGTGAGTTCTTTTGGTAGTATAGTTGTAGTTCACCCTTTTATATGTATTCCCGTATACCATCCTTTCCCTTTGATGGTATTTGCACTGAGCATGTACATGATTAAAACTCCTACAAATAAAGCAAGCTTTATTATACATTACAAAATCACTTCCTATTTGATTGGACTTCTGTCCATTCCAATTGCTCTGATACAACTTGTTGATCCTAATCCTTGATCGATTCCTTAGGTTGTCTAAGGTTAAATTACCTTGGATAAATCCAAAATAACTTGTTGTAGAAACTTTGTTTGTATACTAAAGTGTATGCGGAATCTACACCTTAATACCTAGAAGTATTAGGAATAAAATAGTAATCTTGACTAACAAAGATATAACCAAACGCTCCAATATTATTAGATCAATAATACGAGTACTCTTCACTAGTACTAAGGTTTACAACCTTGAAGCATTTTCTGAATCAACTTGACAACTATGAAAAACTATATGCAAAACTTATACGCAAAACTAATATATTAACTAATGCCCTAGGGCCTCCTTTTATAGACTAAGGAGTCCTAGTTGGCTTACAATACATTCCTAAGATATCATAATCTTTTCTAAATATAAATGTAATCTCTTAAACAAATACATTATGTATATCTTGTACAAAAATATCTTAATACTTATCTTTACAAGTATTCTTTTTCTCTAAACAATCTTTATCTCTTTAAACCGTATTTATCCTTTTGGCAGTTGTAAGTCTTCTAGCAGTTGTAATCCAGCAGCATAAATTTTTGTATCAGCAGTACTAATAAACATAAGCAGTAATAACATTAGTACTAGCAGTACTAATATATACTCACAGTAGTAACTTGTACTAGCAGTCTTAACATTACTACTAGCAGAACTAACTACTTAGCTTATATTTCAGTCTTCAATTCTGAGTAGTCTTAACTTTAACTAACAATAGTAACTTTCTACTAACAGTACTCAATTATACTAACAGTAGTAACTAGCAGTGGTAACTTTATACTACGAGTACTAACTACTTAGCATAACTTCCATTATGTACCTGAGCAGTAGTAACTCTAAGTATCCTTGAAGTCTTTTAAGTCCCAATAGAGGAGGAATGAGTGGTGAGGATCCTTGGATCCAATGATCCAAACACCCTTTTAATCCACCACTACCACCATTTCACCACCATACTAGCACCACAAACCACTACCATAACTATGAATTTCTAGAATTCTAACACCATATCTAGCCTACATATCATCCATTTCCATAAGCTTAACACTTATCACTTTGATTCTTAGAGGATTCATACCAAATTCTTTTAAGATCATCACCATAAACCTTGTTACCAAACACTCTATTTGGTGACATGTTGTTGAATTTCCAGAAGTTAGGTGACATATTTCAGGTTATCTCATTAGCATTTGGTTGTTGGTTGATCATGGAATTTTTAGTGTTAGGATTGGTGGTTATGTAAGTCAAAATATTGGTATTGTTACTTTGCTCTCATATGTGAAACATGAATAATATTTAGATGATTTTGCTATGACTTATGAATATACATGTTTATGAACTCGATTTTATCTTGCTTGGATCTTTGTTTATCTTTTGGTATATCATTGCAATTGAAATAGGTTAAAAGGGTTAATTGTCTTGATGTATTTTGAACCGTTTGTTTATGACGTGTCAATATCATACTTGTGAGAATTATGTGGTAAATTGATAAACAACCCAAGTGGACTAATGTTTAAGACCCTTCCTTATGTTGACCGACCGGGTTGGGACGAATTCATATTTATGCATATTTGATATAAACTGTTCTTAATGCGGTCGTGATGATGTAGTATATATGCCGAAAGGAATCTATGTCATTATTGGTAGATATGTTTGTTATGGTAATTACCCGTTATTCATGACTTGTATGATTTCGTTTGTATAATGTCTTGCTCTATCTCTATCTATTATGTCATGTGGATCATGCCTTGTATCTTGCTTGCTTTATACACACATTTAGGCTATTTGACCCGTGATAATCAATTAGCTTTGTTACTTGATAAACAATCTGTGAATTACTACAAATCTCATGGAACAACCTAGACTTACCTAATACTATAGTATACTCGAATAGAGTATACTTGCCCGAATGTTGTGTTTTTGGTTAAAATTGGTATTTCTAGTTATTATAAATATAAAGCTTGGAAAACACACATCAGGTTTTTGGCGCCGCTGCCGAGGATTTATTTAGTTGTTTGCAGATTGTTTGCTAGTCTTGTGCATGTTTCGTGTGTTTAAATCTCTTTAAAATCTCAAAATATGTCTGCTGTTACAGAAAGTACGGTGCACAATTAACCTTGTGCGCCGCACTTCTCCTGTTCCCGTTTCTTATTTTGCAGGTTTCTACCTGAGGTGCGCCGGTTTCACACCAAAATCGCCACACTATTTTACAAATCAACAGTTATAAACACGATGTACCATTTTCTGGCAAACGGAACCAAAAAAAATCATTTTTCCTCAGGAAGTACGCCGCACATACAATTTGTGCGTCGGTTTTCCTGAAAACCCAGGAAGTATGCCATACTTTACCCAAGTACGCCGCACTTTCTACAAAGTTTCACAAACATAATCTGATTTAAAACCAAAACCCAAACAAAACTCCCAAATTGCTAGTCTTAGGTATGTGATCATTTAAAATTCCATTTTATCTGATTATACGCCTTGTAATTTTGTTAATATTTAGTTTGTCAGTCGAGAAAAAAAAAGAAACCAAAAAGATTTTTATTTCTAAATTGTTTTTGCTTATATTATTTTCTGACATGTTCTTGTTCATATAATAAAACATGTATTTTGTTGGTTTATTAGTTTGTTTATGTGTTATGTCCTATATGTATTTTTGTATGCTTGCGTATTTATAAGTATCGTCATATTTAAAATAAAAATAAAAGGTTAAAAACTCTAAAAATCTTAAAAAAAATTCTTGTTTCTTTTTAATCTGTTTGTTTGCGATTGTATCTCTTTATATATGTGTTCTTAACTAATAAAGTGTAAAAGAAAAAAAATTAAAAAATATATATTTTCAGTCATAATAAAACCGCCGCACATACATTGTTGTGCGGCGCACTTCTGTACAATTTTTGCCGCGAGCCAAGTTTAAAGTTTAAAAAGAATAATAAAAAAATTAATGCGATGTATGCCGCACTTTCTATGAAGTGCAACACACTTCTGGTAAAAAAAATATATAAAAAAAGTAATAAAAATATAAAATAAAAATACATATAATTTTTTTTATTTAGCTTATATAATTAATGTGTGCTAAAAATATAAAAAAACATAAAACCCAAAAATATTTGTTTTTGTATGTGATTGTGTTGTTAAAGGTTTCAAACTTTATGTGTTTGCCTTAAATCAAAAAAAATCTCTAAAAATATTTTATTTTTGCCTTTGTTTTTTCTTTCGTATGTGTTATGAACGTTTGAATACTACTAGTAATTATATTTTCCTTTCTATTCTATTCTTCCTTTCGTAATGTTTTGTGTGTGCTTGTTTTAGTAAATGTATATAAATAAAAATTTAATGAAAAAAAATATTAAAAAATATATAAAAAAGGTTTTAACTTTGTAGGTGTGTTCGCTGAAAATCCTCACGAGACTATAACTCGTCCACTCGGGTCACCGAGGGGTTAAAAGGCTTGTTGCATACGCTAAATGCAATCGTGGTGCCTACGAAAGTGTGCTTTAGTATTTTACGGTTTTTGTAGTTTAGTTTATTTTGCGGATTAAATAAATAAGTGGAGCTTGGATTGGTGGTAATCTTATCACTTGGGGATGTGATATATTTGGATGAGTATATTACATGTGGTAAAATACACATGCTTGCCGTTTCGTTTAGCGCCGTATGTTTCTGAATTTAACCGAGCACTTATGAGCCTCAAGAAGTTTCGTTTCTCTTATATTTTGTTTTTCCCATTATCCTACTTTTAAGTTATTTCCTAAATCACGCATAATGCTAACTTAAGTGTAGGGGGGAAATGAATTGGAAAATCAGACTCATTATTAATTTGTAACTTTTGTTCGCCCTCGGTAATCTAAAGATCTATTCTTGTTTTAAATTTTTTTTGCCACTTAGGTTAATATATTAGAATAAAAACGTAGTAAATAAATAAATATTTGAAATCAGAGATGTGTCCCAATCGATAAAGCAGATCCGAATCGGGATTGATAACATTACTTGCGCATTTATAAATATTCCAGTAAATATGTTAGAATTTTGAGCCTGTATATAGCATATGTATTTTATGCTTGATTCCATTGATTATGAGTGTGCCGGTGATTTATTGATTCTAGAATTTGTGCTTGAAATCATTACGAGACCGCAGTGAAATCACATTCGCGTGATATAGATATTTTTTAAATGATAAAGAGGCAACTCAGGATTTAACCCAAATAGCCATTCCATTTAATATATTATTCTTTTAGCTAATTACACTTATTAGCTAACCACTCAAATAAAACCCGTTTGTTAGTACTCATCTTTAGTGCTAGATACCCCTAGTTTAACCCGTAGAGACATTCTATTCATTTTTCTCATCCACTACAAAAAATATACAAAAATATATATCCTTAGCCTAGCCTTACCCCTTATCGAAAGTCCTTATGGTTGGTTGCTAGTTTCTCGGTATGATTGGTTAATTTTTGCTAATAGTTTGCTCATGCTTTGTTATGAGTATTGTGCCATTTCAACGAAGATGAAGGTTGCAAACTTCGTATTTCGTATTTTTCGTGGTGTATCCTTATCTCAAGTGTGGAAAATTTTTAGTTATGCGAAAATGGAATGAAAGTTAAAAAAAGGTATAAAAAAATCAAAAAGAGAAGGAAAGAAAAGTGATGAATAAGGGTCGGATATATTGATGAGAGGTTCGATTACCTCACGGGTTTGTGGATTGTCGTAACTAGCAACATATGTTCTTGGACTTGTCGACATGTATATTATAAAACCATTTCTAGTATAAATTTTCCATTCCTTATAAACACCCTTATTAACCCTTAGCCTAACGTTACAACCCAAATAAAAGTCCTCTTTTGATAATTATGCCTGGTGCTTATGCCATGTCGGTGCAGTTTTGTTTCTTGTACAAGCCTATGGTAACTTAATGAATCATGTATGAGCAATTGATTGTGATTTTCCTTTTACCCTCTATTACATCACATACGAGTGTCTGAGTGAATTATACTTTCCTTCTTCGTGAGGTGCTTAGTCATGTTATACAGCTTGAGAATCATTGGGTATTTTCAAATATCTCTGTATTCACATATTAAAAATCAAAAAAAAATATTTTTTATAATTCTATGTTTGACCTTGTTTTTAAATTTCTTTTCTTAGATTTGCTTGAGGGCAAGCAAAGTTTTAAGTGTGGGGAGATTTGATAACGCTCAAATTATACATGTTTCTACACGCGTTATCAATGCTTTTATATATAATTCGTTAATTATAAGAACTTTTGGTATAGAATAGAGTATATTTGCTATTGTAGGTTCTTGGGATGTGTCGTGGAAGAAAATGGAAGAAAACACAAAGAATGGAAGCTTAAACGAAGAAAAGACTCAAGTTGAATGCTTCCCGACACCTGTTGACTGTTTTGATCATAACTCGGTCATACGAACTCCGTTTTAGTTGGTTCAAGCGGCCACGCGAGCGTAATTCAATTATCTACAACCACGAAGAAGGCTAACTGCTGAAAATGACCAAAAGTACGCTGCACTTGCAGAAAGTGCGGCGCACTTTTTCACCAAAACTGAAAAGTCCTTTAAACACCCAAAGTGCGGCGGTTTTACCCAAAGTGCGGCACACTTTTAAGGCGGTGAAGAAAATTAAATGCAATTAAATACTAAGTGCATTAACTCACTAAGTGCGGTGTACAAATAAGTGTGTGCGGCGCACTTTGGCCCCCAAAAAGCCTATAAATACCCTCATCGGCTCTCCCATTTCATATATCTCTCATACAATCTTCATACATCTTACACACACAATCTTTAAAGCCTTTGGAGAGGAGGAAGTAGTGGTGAGGATCCTTTGATCCAATGATCTAAACACCCTTTTAATCTACCACTTACCACCATTTCACCACCCTACTACCACCATAAACCACCACCATAGTCATGAATTTCTTGAATTCTAACACCATATCTAGCCTACATGTCATCCATTTCGATAAGCTAAACACTTATCACTTTGATTCTTAGAGGATTCATACCAAATTCTCTTAAGATCATCACCATAAACCTTGTTACCAAACACTCCATTTGGTGACATGTTGTTGAATTTCCAAAAGTTAGGTGACATATTTCTGGTTATCTCATTAGCATTTGGTTGTTGGTTGATCATGGAATTGTTAGTTTTGGGATTGGTGGTTATGTTAGTCGAAATATTGGTATTGTTACTTTGCTCTCATATGTGAAACATGAATAATATTTGGATGATTTTGCTATGACTTATGAATATACATGTTTATGAACTCGATGTTATCTTGCTTGGATCCTTGTTTATCTTTTGGTATATCATTGAAATTGAAATAGGCCAAAAGGGTTAATCGTCTTGATGTATTTTGAATTGTTTGTCTATGATGTGTCAATATCATACTTGTGAGAATTACGAGGTAAATTGATAAACAACCTAAGTGTACTAATGTTTAAGACCCTTCCTTATGTTGACTGACTGTGTTGGGATGAATTCATATTTATGCATATTTGATATAAACTGTTCTTAATGCGCTCGTGATGTTATAGTATATAGGCCAAAAGGATTCTATGTCGTTATTGGTAGATATGTTTGTTATGGTAATTACCCGTTATTCATGACTTGTATGATTTCATTTATATATAGTCTTGCTCTTGCTCTATCTCTATCTATTATGTTATGTGGATTATGTCATGTATCTTGCTTTCTTTATACATACGTTTAGACTATTTGACCCGTGATAATGAATTAGCTTTATTACTTGATAAACAATTTGTGAATTGCTACAAATCTTATAGAATGACCTGGACTTACCTAATACTATATTACACTTGAATAGGTTATACTTGCCCGAATGTTATGTTTTTGGTTAAAATTGGTATTTTTAGTTATTATAAATTTAAAGCTTGGAAAACACACATCAAAAATATTCGATGTGTGGGGGATTGACTTCATGGGACATTTCCCCTCATCAAACGAAAACAAGTATGTCCTGGTAGCTATTGACTACGTATCAAAGTGGGTAGAGGCTTAGGCCTTCCCCACCAATGATGCTCGAAACATAGTAAACTTCCTCAAGAGACTATTCAGACAATTTGGAATACCAAAGGCCCTTATTAGCGATAGAGGTACCCATTTCTGTAACCACTAAATGGAGAAGGCAATGAAAATATATGGAGTGGTTCCCCGATTCTCAACCGTGTATCACCCTTACACGAACGGGAAAGTCAAGAACAAGAACCGAGCAATAAAGCGTATTCTTGAAAAAACCATCAGGAACAACAGGAAAGACTGGTCATATAAATTAGATGATGCATTATGGGCATTCCAGACAGCGTTTAAAACCCTATTAGGAATGAACCCGTTTAGAATAATCTACGGCAACGCATGCCATCTTCCTGTCGAATTAGAACATAAAGCCTATTGGGCCATAAAATATTGCAACATGGACCTTACGAAGGCTGGAGAAAACTGGTTCTTACAGATTAATGAGTTGGATGAAATAAGGCTGGACGCCTATGAATCATCCATCTCCTATAAGGAAAGAACAAAAAGGTGGCACGATAAACAAATAAAATTACCAATTAATTATGAAAAAGGAGATAAGGTACTACTCTTCAATTTATGTTTAAGACTATTCCCCAAGAAACTAAAGTCATGATGGTACAGACCATTTTCAGTAAGTAAAGACATGAAAAAGGGGCGATTGAGTTGTACGATAAAGAAGGAAGCGAATTTATCATAAATAAACAACGGGTGAAGCCATATTAAAAGAACATATTGGACACAAATAGAGATGAGGATGTAACTCTGGAAGATGAAAGAAAAGTCACGTAAGGACGTGTGACTTCGAGTCTAGCTACAAGACTCGTAAATAAAGAAAAGCGCTTCTTGGGAGGCAACCCAATATTTACTTTTCCCGCAATTAGGAGTGTCATGTGTTTTATTCTTTTCATTTTATTCTATCATGTCCGAGCTCTATCTTGTAATCATGCTTTGTATTGTTTTTAACCTCGTCTTAATTTCAATCAAAGGTATTTTGCAACAATAAGTGTAGGGGAATCTATCTGGTTTTTGAACCAAGTTCAAGCATGTTAAATAATTTGTTTAGATTAATTCGCGTCAGTTTTGAGTCATATGAGTAAATTGTCAAATCTCAGGTTTTATGCAGCCATTCATGAATTAACTTATAGAGTCAAGTGCAGGAAAATTTTTATCAAAAACAAATTTTCATTTTCACATAACGTGTAGACGGCGTCACGATTTGCACACGACGCCGTCACTACGACACCTGTAACGGGGTCAGGATTTTCCTAACGGCGTCAAACGCCCAGGTAAAATATGTAATCTTCTATTATAAACCTGCAAAACCAATGAATTTGACAATTCGCTCATCCTATCTTTACCGCTTTATCGAGTCAAACCCTAAATTCATATTGTATATTTGTAAATCGCACATTTTATGCTTGGTATAGTTGTATTTGTCTTTGATTACAAGTTATATTTGATGAGAAGAAGCTTGGAAATTCTTAAGAAATTTTATTGGATAATTCTTGGATGATGATTTAACCAGTTATTGCATGTTTCTTCTCCATTATTGAGCAAAGTACTAGTTTATTTTCCTTGTTTTCTTTTCCCTTTAATTCATTTTTACGGGTACTTCTATAGATCATTAGGGACAATGTTCAACTTAAGTGTAGGGGTGAAAATAAGCCTTAGAAAATATTCTTTCATTTGCAATTTGTTTTGTCCTTAAAATGATCAGTAATATATCGAAACATAGCATAAGAGGTAATTTTTACCCAAATTTAAATTTTTTTATGACACATACCGACGAAAACCGTGTATTAATAGTGTCTCATGGATAGGAATTAATATGACTAGCACAATAACCCTCAGAATTCCACCCCAAAATGTGAGGTTCGCCTTTAGATCTATCAGAATTTAGGTATCTATTATTGATGCCCAAGATACTTTATACCTTTAGCTTTCTCGAGTTAAGGAGTGAGCAGTCATATGTGTCTATTCTGTCGTTACGGATGTGTGCATGTGGTCTTTGTCGCCTTTTCTATAGCATTGAGATCGGTATTAAATTATATGAGTATACATGTAGTATATTAAATTCTAGAACTTGTTTTTGTGATGCATTCCGAGACCGCATAGTAAGTATTAGGATTTTCTTGATAAGAGGCATTAGGATTAACCCATGTTTTAAACCTATAATTGTTATGATGGTCACACCGATCATACGACTATCCCATACCCTTGACATCCACTCACCTTTATGCAGGATACCCCTAGTACAACCCTCCGAGCCTATCATTTTTCATTGATCTTGTAATTTTCTGGTTTAGTCGAACTATTAATGAAGAGCATTGTCACCCTTAAACTAATTGTTACACCCAAATAGCCTTAGCCCACCTTGTATGTACTTATTTTTAGTACATTATTGTGTTTAACCCAAAGTTAATTATTGAGTACACGGCTGCTAAGTCCTTATCCTTGTAAATACAGTTTTGGGACGATTGGGATTCATGGTAGTATTTATTTCACGAAAGAATGGGGAAGAAAAGTTAAGTTAATACCCTATACATTTATTATATGATCTCCATGTTATTTTGATCCACCTCAAATCGGGTCATTAGTTAGATTGTAAATATCGAGCATGTAAAAGCTCAAGTGTAGGGGAAAGTGTTATAAACCTCAAGTGATGATGTATTATGTTATTTAAAAAAAAGAGAAAAAAATAGAAAAGAAAAAGAAAGAGATTGATGTAGAGTTTTGTAGAATTTGTATATCTTCGTCCGAGTCTTGGCTTAGCAACCAAACCAGCGTGTATTCGCGTAAATAATTAGCTAACCCTTCCACTCTAAATTCACACAAAGCCACCCAAATGTATCCCATCAGTTTCCGTTTCCATTATATGTTACCTTACACCTACACCCCACAACCCTTTAAAAGACCTCTTAGATCGTTATAAATAATGCTTGCACCTAGCGGTGGAGGTTTGATCATTTACCAAGCTTATGGTAATTTATATGCTATGACAGGTAATGAGTGTTGATTT
>BQNB010137755.1:0-17800 GCA_026074375.1 Tanacetum coccineum
CGCGTTCTATTCTCACTTGGGACGATCTTGTATCTAAATTAATTAACCATTTCTTTCCACCCTCAAAACAACAAATCTTCGGAATGAAATTTCCAACTTTAATCAAAATTTTAATGAAACATTTAACGATGCATGGGATCGATTCAAGGATCTCCTTCGAGCATGCCCTCATCACGAATTTACCGAATTGCATCAACTCGACACTTTCTATAATGGTTTAAATCCTTCTACCAAGATTCTTTAAATTCTGTCGCCGGTGGCAATCTTTTGGAAAGAAGTGC
Source organism: Tanacetum coccineum (assembly GCA_026074375.1). Lineage (NCBI taxonomy): Eukaryota > Viridiplantae > Streptophyta > Magnoliopsida > Asterales > Asteraceae > Tanacetum > Tanacetum coccineum. The sequence continues at coordinate 282 of BQNB010137755.1, forward strand.
ACAAGATGTGTTGAAAATTATTGAAAATAAATCAAAGGTTCGATATTCATGAAACAAATCGGTTGATTCTCAAGTAAAAGCAAGTAATGTTAATTCTTCAGATATAGCCAGTACCGTAGCAAGCGCCGTTACTAGTGCCATGACCGCGATGTTTAAACAACAACAACAAGTAACCCCAGCTCCAGCTTCCGTAAAAGCTGTTGAGGAATCGTGTGTTACTTGTGGCGAAGCTCATTCTTATCGACAGTGTCCCGCCACCGATGGCAACACTTTTACGGGCTATCATGATAATATTCAAGGATATATCTCAGCAGCAACAGTGAACAATAATAATCAAGGATACCGTTCTTAAGGAGACCAGAATTTTCGTGCTAGTAATCAAATGGGAAATTTTTTCATGCTAGGAATCCAAATGGAGACCTCCCTGGTGTTTGGCCTCCCCCCTCCCCCTCAAAATATCAAAATCGTTTCCCATCAAAAGCAAGTTACAACCAAAACAAAGGAAATTATCAAAACCGAGGAAGTATTTTTAAATCAAATCACTGGATTTAATCAAATTCGAGGGAATTAATACAATTTCTTCCCACTTATACAAGCAAGGGCCCCGGATTACACATCAACCGAAGTGGCGGCACAAAAAATTGATATGTTCAAAGCTTACACTGAGGGCAAAACGATGCCCTGATGAAAAAACATACATACCTCAAATGACTCATTAAACAAACACAAGAACATTGAGCATAAAAGAAAGATGTTTAGAGTCAACTTCAATTTTCATGAAAATGAATATATCTGCGCTCGCCTCAGTCGTCTATAATTCGGGGTACTTTTCTCCGAGAGTAAGTACAATTCCAAACCCTGAAGGGTGGCGAGTAATACAATTCCAAACCCGAAGGGTGAGATGAAAGCTATCACTACTCGAAGTGGTGTTGCTTACGAGGGACCCTCGATTCCTACTAATCCTTCACCAAAGAAGGTAGTAGAACGAGAAACCGAGGAGACAACGGATAAGGAACAACCAATTCCTACTCACATCCAACCTCCGGTTATTCCCAATCGATTCCGGAACCTGATGTTCCGAGGACTTTACCTAAACTTTTTCCTATTTCGGAACCCGTTGTTTCGAAGACTTTACCTAAGCCTAATATTCCATATCCTTCGAGACTTAATGACCAAAAGCTTCGTGAAAAAGCTACGAATCAAATGGAGAAGTTCTTAAAATCTTTCAAGATTTACACTTCGACATTAGCTTCGCGGATGCTTTACTTTTGATGCCAAAATTTGCCTCTATGATTAAGAGTTTACTTATGAATAAGGACAAGTTGTTTGAATTATCTAAGGTTCCGTTGAATGAGAATTGTTCGGCGATGCTCCTTAAAAGGCTTCCCGAAAAGCTTGGAGATCCCGGCAAGTTTCTTATTCCATGTGATTTCTCGGGAATGGATGTATGCTACGCCTTGGCCGATCTTGGCGCGAGCATAAATCTAATGCCTCTTTCCATTTGGAAAAAGCTTTCCTTACCCGAACTTACTCCCACACGGATGACTCTCGAACTAGCGGATCGATCCATTACTCGTCCTAAAGGAGTCGCCGAAGACGTTTTCGTCAAAGTGGGGAAGTTTTACTTTCCGACCGATTTTGTTGTAGTTGATTTCGAAGCCGGTCCTCGAGTTCCCCTCATTCTAGGGAGATCCTTTTTGAGGACCGGTCGTGCTTTAATTGATGTTTATGGTGAAGAAATAACCCTTCGGGTTAATGACGAAGCCGTAACTTTTAATCGTAATCAAACTATGAGATACTCCTCTACATATGATGTGTCGGTAAACCGAATTGACGTCATTGATGCTACTAGTGAGGAGTATGCTCAAGAAGTTCTTGGTTTTTCCGATCATTCTAAGAGTGGCAATCCCACTCCGTCTTTGGATCCTATTCTTTCTTCTACTACTCCTTCGTTTACTCCTTTTGAAGGAGGAGATTTCAACTTGGAAGAAATTGAGAATTTCTTGCAAACTCCGAATGAGTTTACTAATGTGGAAGATGACTATTACAATCCGGAGGGAGATATTCTTTATCTTGAGCAATTATTAAATGAAGACCCATTTCAACTCCCTCCGATGGACCTTAAGCAAATAGATGAGACCAAGGCAAAATCTTCAATCGAAGAGCCTCCGAAATTAGAGTTAAAAGACTTACCTTCTCATTTGGAATACATTTTTCTAGAGGGTAACGATAAGTTACCCGTGATAATTGCAAAAGGTTTAAAAGTTTATGAAAAAGAAGCCCTTTTAAAGGTGCTTAAATCACATAAACGGGCAATTGCTTGGAAAATCATCGACATCAAGGGTATCGACACGCGATTTTGTGCTCACGAAATCTTGATACCACGGTTCAAAGTCAAAGACGGGTTAACCCTAAGATTCACGAGGTGATCAAAAAGGAGGTCCTTAAACTCCTTGATGCCGGAATGATATACCCGATCTCGAACAGCCCGTGGGTAAGCCACGTTCACTGTGTACCAAAGAAAGGAGGAATGACCGTCGTAGCTAATGAAGAGAATAAATTAATTCCAACACGTTTAGTTACCGGATGGAGAGTTTGTATTGATTATAGGAAATTAAATGAAGCGACTCGTAAAGATCATTTTTCGTTGCCATTTATGGACCAAATGTTAGAAAGATTGGCCAGAAATGAGTTTTATTGTTTTCTAGACGGATTCTTGGGTTATTTTCAAATCCCGATAGATCACCAAGACCAAGAGAAAACTACGTTTACATGCCCTTATGGAACCTTCGCTTACCGTCGCATGCCCTTTGGCTTATTTAGTTTTTTTAGGGCTTTTCGTTTTAGCTTATTGTTAGTTAACATTTTTATAAAATCAGTCATTACTTATTACACTTTCTGTAATTTTTCTGAATTTTTAGACTTACATTTACTATTTTTAATCATTTTTCTTTATTATAAACTTTAAAAAATCATAAAAAATACAAAAATAATTAAAAAAATAATTTTCTTTTTTATAAAATTTTCTTTTATCATAATTTAGGTTTAAGGATTAAATTTGCGTTCGTAGGCTTAAAATTTAGTATAGTTGCTTAATTGTTGCGTTTTTCTTTTTCCCGTTAACGTTTTTCGTAGTTGCTTTTAATTGTGCATTTATTTGATCACTAGTAGGATTTTAGAAATCAGATATCTTCGAACCAATTCAAATCATTGTCCAAACAAAAACGTGGTCTCAATTTCACATTTCTTTGGGATTAACGACCCGGTAATCACTTACCGGTAAATATACGGATATATATATTTTTGTGAGAATTTTCCTTAAGGGTAACTTGGGAATTTTCTTCACTATTATATTATATTATACGTATATAAAACTATACTATCAGTCTTGGTTAACTATCTAGTCCAAAGTTTAGTGAAATGAGGTCAAAGTGGATGAGGTCACATGCACAAGTCTTGCATGGCTTCATGTGCATGGTGGTGACACCATGAGAGGTCACTATCTATTTCTTACATGCACACATGCATAAAAAGACAAGTAAAGATGCCATTTATTTAATTTCAAGTCCTAAGGTTGTTTTTGATGTGTTTAGCCATTCGAATAGGGCAAGAGGGGGAGGGATGAATGAAATTTTTCACTTAATAATATGAGATGGACGATAACTAAAGTTTACACGAAAAGATTTTGAGTTTCCGGGGTTCCGTTAGGTCAATAACGCAAAAATTGCAATTTAAACGTTAAAGCGTAAAAATAAATATCGGGAGTGATCGTAAACTACGAAATACATAGAAAAGATAAAATAACTCATATAATATCTAAATTAATAAATATCCGATGCCAGAACGCGTCCGATGACGTTTTTCAGATTTACGCGGGTTTACTTCCCGGTAAACCGCCAGATTCAAACGTAACGTATAAAAGTCAAAAATAATTGCCGGAAAAGTTTAAAATATTGACCTAAAAATCTTGGGGTGTGACACAAATCCTTAGATTTGCAGCCATGTCGGGTTACCCAAACACGACTGGGATTTGTATGAATGAATTATTATTGTTGTTGTTGTTGATGAAACATTTGAGGTTCCTTTTTTTATGAGTGGATGAATATTGTTGATGTTGTTGTTAATATTGCGTTATAATGATTTCGCCATAATCGGGGTGAAAAGCCCCCCTTTTAAAAATACGATGTGCTAGCTGCCAAATCCTTTGATTTAGTAGCCCATGGCGGGTAGCCCGACCTACGCGGATTGCTTATGTATATAATATTTACTAATTTGTATTGTTGTTGTTACTGTTAACGATACATTTTGGTTATCCGAAACAAGAAGCGACCCGCTGGTCCATGGCGCTGGCCCATGAACTGAATTGAACAGGCCCAAAGGATAATATGATTTACTTTGCCCCGACCGAATTCTTTTGTTAGAGTGTTGTCTTCTTCGGCGGGTGACCCGGTGTATGGATTTTGCCTATTCCGGCTATATCCTAATAAGTCTAGCTATTTCCCACTAATAATGCTCATAGGTATTCTTTTTTCCAGGATTCAAATTAGACCTTTTCAAAGTAACTACTTTTTATTTTATTTTTGTTAACTATTTTCACCAGCCAGTTTTGAATAAGCGCGAGGTAGATTTTTTTCTCTAGAAAGATGAAGGCTACTCTGGTTTGTTAAACTAAATCAATGTTTTTGTGTCGTGTGTCACGTGTTATAGGTTGGGCATCCTAACAATCTATTTTTTGTTAATATGTTGTTACTATTAAATTGGGGTTCGTTGCAAAGGTTTAAATTTTTTAAAATAAATGTGTACTTGGGAATGTGTGTATAGTTGAGTTAATATGTATCTTGGCGGGGTGAAGAATCAAGTTTGCAGCCATGATGGGTCGGCACTTCTGTTTACCTATGGATTGAGCACACTTAGTGGGAAAATAGTTGGTTGTGGCATTTTGAAATGTTGGTCTAGATCATCCATGATTTGGCGAGGTAACTTATTACGGTTCTAGCCACGCTGGATGCATCCTATTTGTCAATTGTTGGCCTACATGAGCTTTATATACCACGACTTGGACACTTCTTATAGCGTGGCTTGCTATTTGATGTCAGGGCTCATTGATTCAGAACCGTTTAAAACCAAGGTTGGCATGGCATCATTTTTTATATTTGTATGCTCTTATACTATTAGGTTTAGATATGAGATTTGGATGCGATGACTACAAAAGGCGTCTATAGAACTGAGATGATATGTGTCTTTGCGGGGCAACTTTATATGGTTGCGGCCATGGCGTATGCGTCCTGTTTGTCGATTATGAGCCTAACTGAGCCTAACGAACCCTTATAAATGCGTTGGTTTCACGCGTGTCCGACTCTTGCTATTACACTTTGACTGATGACCCGGTTTAAACTGACCCAAGTGATATCATACGTCGGCATGCACCTGTCTCGTTCATTTTTTTATGTTATTTCTTCTTCGACCTGTGACTTGGTCTATGTTTTTGCATGTTCTGTCTCCATCATCCTAACGATTGTATAGATTTATAATATAATATAGATTTGGCTATCATGACTGCAAAAGGCGTCGATAGAACTGATTTGATACGTGTCTTGGTGGGGCAACTTTATAGGATTGCAGCCATGGCGTATGCGTCCTCTTTGTCAATTATGAGCCTACCTGAGCCAGATGGACCCTTATAGACACTTCTTATTGCGTGGCTTACTATCTGATATCTAGGTGCATTGATTCAGAACCATTTCAAACCAAGGTTGTCATTGCATCATTCTTTATAGTTATATGCTCTTATACTGTTGAGTTCAGATATGGAATTTGGCTGTGATGACTACAAAAGGGGTCAACAAAACTGACATGATACGTGTCTTGGCGGGGCTACTTTCTATGGTTGCAGCTGATGCGTATTTTATTCTAAATTATTTTTACTCAAGTTTTAAATTTATAAAACTCGATCTACCTGACAACGCACTGACGGGCAGAGAACCCGATCGTGAGTAGTACAGATGTGGTAAATCCGAGATCGTCCCAAGAGCTAAGTTTTAATTAGTTTTAATTTGAAGTGTCACGTTTGAAAATAATTTTTAGAAAACTACAAAAAAGTAAAATGCGGAAATTAAATTGATAGAAGATATCAGGGAGAAGGACGTGCTAGCCTAGTCATTTCATTACTATCGTTACAATTACATTTTCTTGTGCAATGTTAAACTATGGTTTCAATGGTAGTTTTCAAAGTCGATAGACTGGAATGGATATATTTAGTCTGCCCTATGTTTCTTGCGATCCTAAATCCCCCAAAGCGTCTAGAAGGTAGGGCAACCAGGTTATAGTGATTGATCCCAACTATCCCATGAACTAATCTGATAACCTATGCAGATTATTAACCCCCTCTGAAAGAGTTCTTGTGCTTTTTAAATATATTAGGTGATAAAGGCGGTAACTTAGTTAATTCCTACACTAGGGATAGGGTGCCAAACCTACCCTAGTACCTTGCTAATCCCATGTTCAATTGGTAGTCTAATAACAGGACTAACATGATCCAAATCACCCGCAATATTACCAAAACCCAGGGTTACACAATAGTCAAAAGGATATCCAACGAAACCATAATCTAACTGGAAACAAACATTATAATGATAGTAACTACATAACTAGGCTAGCATTTGAAGTGCTTAGCCGCTAATAGCAACAACACAGCAAGAATTAAATGAAGTAAACTTGATTAGAGAACTCATAATCCTTACAGTAAGCGTTTTGAACGATTAAATACAAAAAGTAGTGTGATCTCCCTTGGACTTCTGGTGAAATTCTTCAAGCCTTGGAAGCCTTGATCGCCCCTTAGAATGGTTGTGTAATGGATGACGTCGAAGTGTCTTAATGAGGCCTCTATTTATAGTTATTGAATAGTTTATGGCGTAACTTTTTAGGGTGTTACGCCGTAATTTCTTAACACAGCTTTCCATATTACAAGCTTCTTTATGTTACGGCGTAACCAATTAACATGTTGCGCCGTAATGTTGACTTTCTTTCCATAATTCAAACATAATTGATGTTACGGCGTAACCAAATGGCCTTGTTACGCTGTAATGTTGACTCGGATGTGATTTACTTCCAAGATAAGCTGTTACGGCGTAAACCTTGTAGGAGATTACGCCATAATGTTGCTTGAATGACGTGTCTTGCTTGAAATAGTTTACGGCGTAACACTCTCAGGGTGTTTACGTCATAAAGTCTTGTAAGAATCTGCATGTCTTTACTTTTTTCGTCCATTTCTAGTGTTTCTTGTCATTTACCTGCATTTTACCTGAAAACACTAAAATAACCGTAAAACTACCGATTCCAAGTATTTAAGAAACAAATGCAAGTATTTTAGGGGGTAAATTAACACTAAAAAGTATCAAATGCAAAATAAAGTTAAAAACAAACAAACCTACTACCATGCAGAAACGGAAATGAAATATAGATTGATAAAAAGACGGGTGTCTCCCGACAAGCACTTTTGTTTATTAACGAGTCTTTAAGTTAGATTATGCCCTACTTTACGTCTTTTGCCAATGATTTCCTCCTCATTGTCATCCCTAAGGATTTCTTCCATTATTCCTGCTCTTATTGTGGCAACATTACCCCTAGTCCTAGGTAATTCTTCTACTTCTAAAACTTTTTTTTGTATAAACTTCTCCTGGACCAAAACTATATCTAGTAACTTTGACCTTTTCAATTAAGATTGAGGGCGGTTTGATGTAGGGCATTCCTAGCAATCTACATTTCCTTTTCTTGTATCCCTCGTCATCTGAATCAATAAATCCTTCATAAAATGTTGGTTCAAGGTAATTAATAATCCCTTCTAGATCATCTTTATCTTCACTTGTTCCTTTGAACCACTCATCATGTAATTTACTTATAACTGTTCCTAATATTTCATTTGCCTTACTTTCCCCGCATCCGTCAGGGTCTTCAAAATCTTTGCTATCATCATAAGCATTCCCAAATCTTTTCCTCTAATGGTCTCTAAGAATTTTGTCCCTAGCAGTCTTACTGTCCCTTTAAATCTTATTCGTAACCAATCATTCAAACTTAAATCCTCCCATTCAACATCTACTCATGTGCTATTGTTCTTACTCTCCCAATAAATTTTAATTTCATTATGTTGTAGGTTACCCCCGTCACATTCTTTCTCGAATGGGCTGCAAGATGCCCATATTTCATGAACTCTACCCATCGTGCGAGAAATAGGGGTACACCAATGTAATTTTTTCTTGGTGGAGGTTAAATTTGAACCAAGTCCCTCATTTGCTTCTTGAGCGATCAAGCAAAACCTGTAAGTAGTTTCCTCATACAATTCTTGAACCTCTATATCATAAGTGAATACATCATGGTCAATAGATAAAAGATGGTTAATTTCGCATACGTTAGTATCATAAGTGAATAAATAAGAATTGATTTTCATAAATTTGTCTTCTTCCGTATTTATCTTAGTCTTGATCATTCGAACAGATTCGTTAATGTTACCAGCAAAATTATTTCTCATTTTAAAAATAACTTTTTCATTTCCTACCTTTAAAGAAATGGACTTTCTAAATATGTCTACTTTAGCATGGGCAGTGGCGAGAAGAGGACTTGTCACACCCCGTCAGCGGCGGAAAACACAGGAATGCGACATAATGAATCACATAGCACAAGATACAAGATCATACCGTACATTATTTACACAAGTTTATTTACAAAAGTTTACAATTTCACAACCTTGGAAAAAGTCAAACAATTGTCCTTCAATAAACTCCCAAATGTACTCATCTTTGATCCCCAATACTCCTCATTTACCTTTGTTAACAACACACCTGAAAATGATACTCGAAAACGTCAACAATAATGTTGATGAGCTCGTAGGTTTGATTAAAAAATCCAGTAGTTGTGCCAATATTTTCGGACAATTATGCAACATGACAGTGAATATATGCAAATAAACCCATGACTTAGTATCCTCACTTATCATGTACCATGACCTAGCATCTCCTCTAGTCATCAAACCAACATATACCAATGCTCTTGGAGCCGCAACTCCGAATGTCACTTACGTACCTAAGGGCCTACCAGCTGGAGCAATTTCTTAGTGCAGGACCACAACAAGACATAGCAAATCCTTGCTAATCACATACCTTATCGTGCATCTCAATGCATGCAAGTACAATCAAACCACATAACATTCACATAGCAGTCATAAGCACATAAATTGTCCCAAAAACAAAACCACATTTCACACAGTTTAGAAAACAGTTCAAAATACATTTGAGTATCATTTTCCACCAACAGAAAAGATTTAAAAAGTGGGGCTACGAGAACTCACCTCAACAGATGATAATAACTGCACAGATAATCTCTACACAACGAACCAAAAATCCTCTACAACGAACAACGGTACCCGGTCACGACCTAACATTTATTTTACCTTATTAACATTTTTTAAAAAATTGCCTTATTGTACGAGCGTTCCTATTACAAAAATCCTCATTCTCTTTTCAAAAATCCTTATCTTTAATTCAAAACTCTTATTCCCATTACAAAATCTCTTATTCCCATTACAAAATCTCTTATTCCCATTACAAACGTTTTGGTATTATGGTTGTGTGGTACTTTAAGTATAACAGCTCAATTCACTTGGGCTAAGTGCGACATACTTACAAAATACTCAAAACACATCCAACAACTTAAAACAAAACAACTGACCAAACGGTCCTAGAGAATCTGACGAGAAATAAGTAGGAGTTCAAAGATCGAAAATAAACGAATAACATCTCCGCAACGTTGAAGTATATATATATATATATAATGGTAATAATATATAATTATATATATATATATATATATATATATATAAATATAAATAATAAATAAATATATTAAAAAATATATATATAGTATATATATATTATTTGTATGTATATAAATATATAAATATGTATATATATATATATATATATATATATATATATATATATAGTATAGTATATAAGGTATATACTACACAATAAATATATATATTTATATATATATAAAAATATATATATATATGTATATATAAATATATATATTTATGTGTATATATACATATATATATATATATATATATATATATATATATATATATATATATATATATATAATAATGAAATAATGATATTTTATTATTTTTGTCTCTTTATCGGGCTAAGCGGGTTAAGTATAAAATCTTTATCATATTGGTACGTCCATGTTCAATCGTTTAATCTTAACACTTATCGTTTATTAAAAGTCACCTTCTGTCCTTTAGTCGATCCGACACAAAATAATTATTCCACGTTATTTTCTAAGTGTGACACATTTCACAAAATTTCGACATGACCCGTTCGTTTGAAAAAGGTTCCCAAGGTTTCCAAACCTTACATTTCAATATTTTCTACAATTTTCCAAAATTTTGACAAAATGCCAAAGTCCACATTTCAAAGCGTTCAACCAACCAATGACCAATTTTAACCCTTTTAACCATTTTTCCACTTCCGTAGATCCATTTATCCGACTTAGTAATCAAAACTATAAAATTTTCCTTATCGGGCCCGGAAACCCAACGTTAGTCCAATAATACTTGTTAAGTCCAATATAATTACTTTTAACTCCAATCCAAGTCCATTAATCCATTTACAAGTCCATTATTCCATTAAGGTTTTAATATTCAGCCCGATTGTAAAATTAGTCCATAACCTTTTATATAAGTACAAAATATAAACTGAAGCCCAATAGGCCAAATCAAACGAGCCGAAGCCCATTAAGCCAATCTAATGAGCCGAAGCCCATTAAGCCATAGGCCCAAATATAAGCCAAAAACAATATAAGCTATAAGCCTAATGTATAAGCCGAATTCAAAATAAGCAAAAATCAATATAAGCCTTAAGCCCAATATATAACTGAATCCATAATAAGCCAAACTCGAATAAGCCATGACCGCATAAACCAAAATCAAATAAGCTTCAACCCAAATAAACCGAAACTGAAATAAACCACAAACCAAATATTAGCCGAAACTAAATAATCCATAAGCCAATATAAGCCGAAACTAAATAAGCCACAAGCTAATATATAAGCCGAACTCGAATAAGCCCAAAACAATTAAGCCATAAGCCCAAACAAGCTAAACCAAATAGGCCGAATGGTATTGGGCCGAGCCCAATACTTTAACCTTAACCCACGGTTGGACCATGTCCAAACAAACTAAGCCCGAAGCCAAATAAGCTTTTTACTAGCTTATTTTTAAGTCATTTCGAAAATAAGCCCTAGCAAGCTTTTGACGCAAATATAAATTTACCACCACAACCATAATTTAAAAGTGTTCAACCCTTTTCCCTTTTTTTTTTGTTCACGTCGACCCAAACGAACCCTTTTTCATTCGTTTAAAACTTTTAAATTTCGTTTTAACAAGATCCACTTGTACAACTATCATTAAGACACCATAAGAAACATAAAAATACAACTTAAAATTAGTTTAGACGACTTACAATTTAGGGTTTTGAAAAGCGAGAAGAATGCGAAACCGACTACCCAAATGTAGTTTTCTATAACCCAAGGCTACTTTTTGACAAATCTTTAAAAATTTATGTTTCTTGGTCTTGTGGGTTGCGTCCGATTTAGAGAGAAAGAAAGAGAGATAATTTTGTTGTTGTTTGATTTTGAAATGGTGTAAAATGCATGTTTGAGGAAATAACAAAAGACCTATGTACCATGCAAGGACCAACCAAGTTAAAATTGTGCCTTGGTGTTCCCTTTTGTCTCTTCCAACCGGCTAGCATCCTAGGAGGTCTCGGGATGGCCTCTTTTCGTGTCGGGTTCGTGTAAAACTTAAAAACTTTGACCTTAAAATATTTCCCGAAACTCCGTAGTATTTTTATTGATCTTAAGAATATTTTTTTCAATAATCTAGGTTATTTACACAATACATTTGCAACTTAAACCACCCAAAATTCATTTTGGATATTTATCGGACGTGTCGGGACCAAAATACGAGGTTACTTCAAATCAAACCGGAACCTTTCTTCAAAAAATTTAAAGTTTCTCAACTCCAAAATACATCTTGTCACTTTAGACTCCGTTCACAAATTCTACTTTTACGACCAATATGCGCTTAACTTAAATTTCACGAAAACGCCCGTTTTCTGATAACTTTTAACTCACACCTCTATGATTTACGTATTTAGACCTTGTTATTTTAAATTATGAATTTACTTAACCAATAAATTCATTAAATTCTCCTCCAAAGCTACTTAAATCCATTCTTAAATTAACCGTCGTGCCGGTACACTACGAAACACGGGAAAACTTCTCGGACGCATTAAACGACAACATAAACACTCCTAAACAGAAATATGAATCAAAAGTGATTCACTTACGAAACTCAAGATTCTCTCAACATCTGATTAAACCGTAACCGTTTTACGCAAAATAGCCAACCGAAGTCAACTTTTCAGCTTTCTCCAAGAAAACTAACAATATCGAAAGACTCCGATATAAAATCATAATATTTTATAATACTTAGACCCAGAAAAGTTACCGGTTATCACAGTCTAACCCCCTTAAAGGAATTTCATCCCCGAAATTCAACTCAAATTCTTAATCACAATCCACATCAGGAAATTCCATTCCTCAACACAACACACTGGTCCTCTACCAATTTGGTCTCTTTAAGAGGGGTTTCTTTTGATTCCCCTAAATACATAGTTCTAACATTTAGCTCTTACACTTTCTCATGATCTATCCAGATTCCGTTTCGCACAATATGATAGTCTTTCCTACTATCTCTTCAATTTGGCAATTCTTCCTAACAAATCTCATACCTATCCCAAACAATCTCATGCTACTAATATCGTAACTCATATTCCTCTCTTTCAAGACCATCCATGGTTTACTTACCAACATCTACTCAAACTCTTTCAAGTAACCCTACCTAGTCGAGTACTCTAGGTTCCAATTTTCTAGAAAGGCCATGACATCATTTAAAATTTCCCATTCCTTTAAAAAAATGGTTGGATTTAAAATTTATTCACTATGACTTTATCGAGTCTCCCGTGACCTCACAGTGTTCTACTTAAACACTTAACCTTCTATCGTATCAGTAATATCGGACAACTTGAATATGTTTCAAGTGCACAAAAAACAAATGAGAATGCGTACCCATGCCTGTGAAAATATCACGGACACGCGCATGTAACTGTGCTCGCAAGCACTGAACATATCTATCTATCCAGGATAAAATAAGAATACTACCTTTTGATTACTCTTCCAAATTTCCATACAAATCATCCTTCTACCATAACAACTATGACTTCAATAAGAGTCAAATACTGACTGATAATAATTAGTTCATCTATTACAATTCAATTACCTAACTTAGATCCAACACTAACTGATGCTACTCAGTTTAGTGTTATACAAAAATCTAAATAAGCCCCTACACATCCTACTGCTCCTCTCTAGACTCTTGTCTCCTTTCCATCCTGGCAACACGATATGCCAACTCTAATCACTCGCGCCTCTCCCCAGCAAGGTGCATCCTCAAATCATGGTTCTCCCTCTAAATATCATATATAGCATGCCACAGAGCTGCTCTCTGGGCATCAGTTTGACCTGCCCATGCCTCTAATGCCAACATTGGCCTCCATAAAGCCCTAAAAGTCACTACAACCCTCTCATGTTCTCGCTCTAAACTCCTAAGCCTATACCTATGTGAGAAGATCTCATCTCTAACCGCTCCTGACCTAGTATACAACTCTCTTACATCCAGATCAATATCCACAAACAAAGTAGGTGGCAGTGCATCCAAACGCTGAGTGTGATCATGGAGTATACTCCTATGAAGCTCTAACTGCGCCCCTACCTCTATAAACTGATCCTCATCTACTGATATGGTGGCTGTTGGGGTAGCCACTGGTGAAGCTATGGGTGATGGGACTACTGGGGATGGTGGTGAAACTGGAAAAGAGCCAGACGACCACTCAAGAGATGGCGGTGTCTGAACAGGTGCAACTGGTGGTACATAAACTAGGATATCAGTGTAAACTCTGCCATCCTCAGTATCTACCCATGTCGTAAGTGTGTGCTATCTAAACGCAGACACCCTCTCTGCTCCCTGCTGCTTTGGCACAGACCTAGAGCTCTCACCTACCTCGAATGTACTAAGTACCTGGTCATCCTCTACTGCTAACTAACGACATCTCAACGCCCCATAACCAAGTCCTAAAGGCTCACCCATGACTGTATCCGCAGCCGGGGCTGCCTGCTGCTGACCCTCGGGTACAGCCTCCTCCTCCCTCCCCTCTAAACCAGACCCTCATCCTCTGACGTATCTCTCTCTCATCATCCGCATCCAAACTCTTATCCTCCTCATCCTCATCAGTATCCTCATGTCCTAACTCGTCCCCCTCACTATCAGTATCTAATATGAGCTCAGATGTACCTCTATACCTCTTACGTACTGGAAGGGTCAGAGATGGTGATGGTGTCTCGTAAGAGGATCTATACCTCTTACAGAAGGCTGAATCTGACAAAGCCATCACCTCTGCCACTCTAGCTGAATGACCAGGGGACATGGCGGGCTGGGAACACATAATCATACATGTTGTCCTAAGATGAAATGAGGCTCGGGTAGGTGTAGGGGTAGGCGAAACATGAGTAAGTGGATGATCGAGTGACAATGGTGCGATGGAATAAGATGAAGCTGATGAATGGGATGAATCAGTCCTAGTACCTGACGGCTCAAAATCCTCAAACTCCTCACTCACAAGGGGTACTCTAGCACCTAATGGCTGCAACTCCTCTGCCTTTGAGGGAGCCTCCTCTGGCTCTGACTCAGTATCAATTGACTGTGCCTGCCTAACCGCTAGACGGGCACTCGAGAGCTCTGAGCTCCGTCAGCCTGGGTTATAGTCTCTGAATCAACATAAGCTAGGGTAGACATGACCTGTGATAACACGTAAAGGGTATCAGTATCTTTAAAAAACATCATTACTCAAATTACCCGCATCACTATGTTTTACATATATAATCAACATAACATTTAAAATTAGGTGTTTGTAACCGTATATACGTATATATATATAATAGCATTTGAAATTAGGTGTTCATAACCGTATATACGTATATATATATATATATATATATATATATATATATATATATATATATATATGTATGTATATATCAATATCAATATACCAAGGAGGTACGAACGACAAACAAGCACCTTCATGGTTCTACACAGAATAAGCACTTTAGGGCATCATACAACACCTCAACATATCTACTAAGGGCACACCCTTAATCAGCATCGATACCAATCAACATACCTACCAAGGCTCTCAGGGCATTATACGATACACAACATAACTACCCAAGACACATCCTCAACTAACGTCGCTACCCGCGACATATCTACATAGGCTTCCAAGGCATCATGCAATTACAATTAAGGCAGCATGGCAAGCACTAGACAATCAACAACACTCTAGATCTCAACACTCGCAAGTGTTCTCATACCACATCACTACACGCAAGTACGTATTACCCAATACATACGCTCGAGGTCAACTCATTTTCAGGTGGTCTCGTCATTTACACATCCCCTTCCCCTAGCATGACTTAAGAATACTACCCCTCATCATTTCATAGTCCTTCGTGAATTAGGCATAGTCGATCAGGCTATGCGTAATTGAGGGAAACTATGAATTGCTCGGGCTAGTCAACTTTCATCATGTTCGAGGTTTTACGAAAACTCTAGTTTGGTTATAGTTGCGTTTTTTATAAAAAAAATGCATTCTCTATAACCTTGGCTCTGGATACCAATTTGTCACACCCCGTCAGCGGCGAAAACACGAGAATGAGACATAATGAATCACATAGCACAAGATACAAGATCAGACCATACATTATTTACAGAAGTTTATATACAAAAGTTTACAATTTCGCGACCTTGGAAAAAGTCAAACAGTTTTCCTTCAATAAACTCCCAAATGTACTCATCTTTGGTCCCCAATACTCCTCATTGACCTTTGTTAACAACACACCTGTAAATGATACTCGAAAACGTCAACAATAATGTTGGTGAGCTCGTAGGTTTGATTCAAAAACCCAGTCATTGTGCCAATATTTTCAACAGTGGACAATTATGCAATATGACAGTGAATATATGCAAACAAACCCATGACTTAGCATCCCCGCTAATCATGTACCATGACCTAGCATCCCCGCTAGTCATCAAACCAGCATATACCAATGCTCTTAGAGCCGCAACTCTGAATGTCACTTACGCACCTAAGGGCCTACCAGCTAGAGCAATTTCTTAGTGTAAGACCACAACAAGACATAGCAAATCCCTGCTAATCACATACATTGACATGCATCTCAATGCATGCAAGTACAATCAAACCACATAATATTCACATAGTAGTCATAAGCACATAAATTGTCCCAAAAACAAAATCACATTTCGCACAGTTCAAAACACATTTGAGTATCATTTTCCCCCAACGGAAAAGATTTAAAAAGTGGGGCTTTGAGAACTCACCTCAATAGATGATAATAAACGCACAGATAATCTCTACACAATGAACCAAAGAGCCTCT
Source organism: Tanacetum coccineum (assembly GCA_026074375.1). Taxonomy (NCBI): domain Eukaryota; kingdom Viridiplantae; phylum Streptophyta; class Magnoliopsida; order Asterales; family Asteraceae; genus Tanacetum; species Tanacetum coccineum. The sequence continues at coordinate 16,919 of BQNB010137755.1, forward strand.
ACAACGCACAACGGTACCCGGCCACGACCTAATATTTATTTCACCTTATTAACATTTTGTACAAAATTACCTTATTGTACGAGCGTTCGTCTTCACTCACACCAAATCCTCATTCTGTTTTCAAAAATCCTTATCCTTAATTCAAAACTCTTATTCCCATTACAAAATCTTTTATTCCCAATACTAAATCTCTTATTCCCATTACAAAATCTCTTATCCCCTTAAAAACATTTTGGTATTATGGTTGTGTGATACTTTAAGTATAACAACTCAATGCACTTGGGCTAAGTGCGACATCAATACAAAATACTCAAAACACATCCAACAACTTAAAACGAAACAACTGACCAAACAATCCAAAAGAATCCGACGAGAAATAAGTAGGAGTTCAAAGATAAAAAATAAACGAATAATATCTACACAACGTTAAAGTATATGTATATATAATAAAATAATAATATTTTTTTATTTTCGTCTCTTTATTAGGCTAAGCAGGTTAAGTATAAAATCTTTATCAACTTGGTACGTCCATGTTCAAATGTTTAATCTTAACACTTATCGTTTATTAAAAGTCAACTTTTTGTCCTTTAGTCGATCCGACACAAAAGAATTATTCCACTTTGTTGTCTAAGTGTGACACATTTCAAAAAATTTCGACATGACCCGTTCGTTTAAAAAAGGTTCCCAAGTTTTCCAAACCTTACATTTCAATATTTTCTACAACTTTCCAAAATTCCGACAAAATGCCAATGTCCAAATTTCAAAGCGTTCAACCGACCAATGACCAAGTTCGACCCTTTTAACCGTTTTTCCACTTCCGTAGATCCATTTATCCAACTTACTAATCCATACTATAAAATTTTCCTTATCCGGCCCAGAAGC
>BQNB010137757.1:0-17800 GCA_026074375.1 Tanacetum coccineum
AAGGACTAACAGTGTCAGTCCCAAGGACCATCCATGCAAACACCCTATACAAACTCAGGGGCTAAAATTGTCAACTCTCACAACTTTTACCCTATAAACCCAAAATAATTTTTCCCGCCAATTCCCCTGTTCACCCATCACTATCCCTTGACCCCTGCAATCCCAGACAAAAATGTCCCTCTCCCAATCCATCCCCTCCTCACAAAACAACAAATGACACCTTGGCAATCCTCAAAAACCCCATTCGTCAAAGGTAGATGACAAAGAATCAAGGGTTGAGATTATAGACTTGGAGAGCACACAAAATGGATGGCTTAAATGATGGGTTTGACTTCACTCACACAAGAAACACATTATGTTTTAAGCTTTAGTTGCTTTCGTTTTTAGGTTTTCTTTACTTTTCTTTGCTTATTATCAGTAGAATTAGAATCCAAACCCAAAAACTTTAAAAGCATTCAAAAACGCGATCACGAACGTAACCGATTCTCAATTCACGGCTCGACGGGAAACGGCCCGGGAAGGTTTTTTAGGGATTTTGCTTTGGTTAAAAGTAATTTCCTCTTTTAAAAGCCTTACGGAATACTTATCTCTCTATTATTGATCTTATCCTTATTATATATTTATATTATATTATATTTATATATATTAAGCGACGAGAGTCACTAGGTCTTAGGATGATGTCCCGCCTAAGTCTTAAGAATGATATGCCGCTTCGAGATAAGAAATCATTGCACTAATTAAACAAACCAACATTTAATCGGATTTAATATGGCTAATACGGTTTTTTATTATTTGGCTTGTACCGCTCTTTTATCTTCTGATTTTTTTCTTGCATGTTTATTGTGTTTAGATTTGATTATTGTCACCATAGAACTTGTGCCAGTCTCTCAGGCTGAAAACCCTCCAATCTTATTAGAAAACGTATATAGCATAGGTTTAACAAGTAATTAGAATTAACTTAAGTAGAGTAATTAAAATACTGATAGATTATAAGGTTAACGACCTCGCTCTTAGTGTTCGACACCCTACTTACCACGAAACTCCACCCGATCGGGTACACTACCCGTTAAAGTGTTGTTTTAGGATAAGTCGGCTAAATATAAATTTAAAACTTGGTAATCAATAAATTGACCCTACACGACAGCACATCAATACGCCACATCGACCTGTCTGGACGTTATCAGTCCTTTAAAATCTGCATTTAATTTCCTGCAAACTTTAAAACATTTGTTTTTACAGGATGCAATACGGCGTATCCTTGGGTTTGAGATACGGGGTATTGACTATCTGTACAATATGTGTGTTTATTTCTAACATTGTAATCATCGTATAACCGAGATAGGAATTTCACTCTTATCTTCTAAACTTTTATGCAGGACCTTGCTATAAAGAAATTGACGATTTGGTATAATCTAAAAAAGACATGTGTTGAACTCATACGGGCATTCTGACGCCTCATCAAGACACTTTTGCTCAAGAACTCAAATTGGAGAATCATCCCGAGCAACATATCAGGGGAGTTCTCCGTTCTAATTCTATTTCCCATTTTCTTTAATTGTTTTATCTATAAAACAAGGGCTTTGTATAATTTAAGTAGGGGGATGAAGAATTAGAACGCCTACTTGTCCTTCTTTTTACAAATAACATGCTATATGCTTAAATTATGCCAAATTAAAAAAAATAAGCATAACTTTGCTTGAACAAACGCAGAAACCAAATTACTCTGTCAAACCACCATCACCACCATCGTCCACCACCACTCTCCACCATTAATTTTTAGATTTTAATCCATCCAAGGAAGTAGCATTGAAGGAAGTAGCATTGAAGTGTAATTCTAATCTATAAGCGATTGTGACAGAATTGTATCAATAGTTTCCTTCCTGGGTTTACATTACTTTGAATATAATATAGTTTCATTGGGAAACTTATGAAATCATCAACAATTATCTTGAGTTGGTATAAATCTTGTTTATCTTATGAAATCATGATCTTTACAAAATTTCATGAAGAATTTATGTGTGTTTTTACTTTATGATCATGGAGTAGTCATATTGTGTTCTTGTTTGAGTAATATGTGATCTTGATAGGAGCGGTTTTGGATATGTTTTATTGAAATCGTTAATCATGAATTTATAGAGTGGTATTGCCGAAAGGATACTTATAAACTTATGTTTTATCATTCCACTTACTATATTGGTTATAATAACTTATAAAGGCCGAAAGGATTTGTTGTTATTAATCGATATAATCACTTGTTATATTTAAAGGCCGAAAGGATTTGTAACTTGTGATATCTTTATTCTATAAACTTATAAACACTATCCTAAACACTTCATTATCTAAGTGATCATTGCCTAAACAAACATACTTTAATCATTTGCTTGAATCATCTTTTTATTCGATATATGCAAGATTTGGTTAATTTTATCTGTGACAATCATTTTAGCCTTAGCACCTTAATTACAAACTGTGAAAACTTTAATTCCCGTGGAACGACCTGGACTTACCTAAAGCTATACTATACACGAACGGGTATACTTCCCGAGTGTTGTGTTTTTAGTCAAAACCGGTATTTCTAGTATTATAAATTTAAAGCTTGTGAAAACACACATCAAGTTTTTGGCGCCGTTGCCGGGGAATTGTTTAAGTTGTTATAGTTTGTTGCTTGTTTTAGGTGCTATTTTGTTTCACAAAATTTTCAAACTCGTCGTACCGTTTTCTGGCAAACGGAAACCAAAAATCATTTTTCTCCAGGAAGTACGCCGCACATCCTATTTGTGCGCCGGTTTTCCTGAAAACCCAGGAAGTACGCCGTACTTTACCCAAGTACGCCGCACTTTCAAAGTTTCACAAACAGAATCTTATTTCAAAAACCAAAACCAAAACCCCCAATCTGCTAGTCTTAGGTTCTATAATCATTTGGAATTGTATTTTATTTGATTATATGCCTTGTGTATTTGTAATTATCTAGTTTATCATAATTTTCGAAAAAAAACATAAAATTTCCAGAAAAGCCGGCGCCCTTTTCCTAAAGTACGCCGTACCTATCAAAAAAAATCTTTTATTTATTTATCCTTATTTGCTATATATAATTAAATTAATATATATATATATATATATATATATATATATATATATATATATATATATACATATATATATACACATATATATATATATATATATATATATATATATATATATATATATATATATATATATATATATATATATATATAAATATATATATATATATATATATATATATATATATATATAATATATGAAAATAATTTACTTTATTTTGAATATTATCCTATTAGCTTTAATTATATATATATAAATATTTTTTTGCAAAATGCTTAATGTATGTATAAATCCCCTATCTTACGGAAAACAACTTGTGAATCTAATATATAAATTTAATAAAAATTTAATAACAAGGACTTGTAAATTTAAAATGTTCCGAAAAGAATACATTCGGATCGAATCTTCAACCCAACATTCTTCCGTTAATGTGTTTGTCGTCATAAATATACCTGAAGAGGATGTTGAACCCAAATAAATAATTCTCGATCCTGATGATCAACCTATGTGGGAAAATGCTAAGATTGTAGCACTGACACCTAATTCTGCCATTGTTCACACCAATGTTTAATGACTAACTTTGTTATCCACCAGTACCCCACTACTTGAAAATGATTTTGGAAAATAAATTCGATGGTTATCTGCAGGCCGATCCGCATGACCACATTCGTGAATTTCTCGCAATCTGCAACATGTTCAGATACGGTGAAACGCAGAGTGAAGCTGTTAAGCTTTTGTTATTTCCTTTTTCCTTGTGCGATGAAGCTAAAACATGGTTTAACGAACTTAATGAAGAGTCTATAACATCGTGGGGACAAATGAGAAGAGATTTTTTAAACGTATTCTTTCCACCTTCGTTATTTAACCGTCTTTTACTTGAAATCAGAAATTTCTCTCAACTCGTATGTGAAAGTCTAACCGACGCTTGGTTACGACTCAAGAGCATGCTTCGAAAATGTCATGGGCATAATCTGACCAAAGGAGCTATTATTCAAATATTCTATCATGGTCTAGACGAACCCACTCAAGGAATCCTAGACATAACTGCTGGAGGAATCTTCCTCTACAAAAGTTAAAGAGAAACGCTTTTAAAAACCACATTAAAACGATGACAGCGCTGATGTGTAACGTCCATAAAGAAATTACATCAATCTGAAGAATATCAAAACCAAATTCTCATGAATCGTAACTCTTAATCAATCCTAGTCATGATCCTAATGAATCTGAAATTCTGCTCACAGAATTAAACAATGATGTGAGAAATGATCTCAAAGATTTCAAAATACATATCCGTAGCATGAGAACCGTTCATGATAAACTTTTTGATCGAGACGATGGTAAAACCACCGGTGTTTTACCTAACAAAAAGTCTAAACCTATCAACCAAGAACCTCAATCTAAAACTGATTTTGAAAAATTAATGACTAAATTCTTGGATGATCAAAGAGTTACAAATATGTTTTTCAAGAATAATGTTAATGATACGATTTTAAAGATGAAGCAAAATGAAAAGAATTTCCAAACTAAAATTAAAAAGATGGAAATAAAAATGGATGAGTGGTTGAAGTCTCAAAACGTCTCTTCAAAACAAACCGATAAGACTAACCCTCCTCCTCCTCCTCAAGCTCAAACATGAGCCCTGTTGAATACCGTGAAGGATAACACTCAGAGTGGGAAATCCTGATTATTCTCCGAAAGACTCCAAGAAATCACCACCAATCCTAATATCGTTTAACAATAAAATCGAAAAAGATAACCTATTAAGACATCAAGAAAGGGCTATCACGTGGTCAAAACAGAAGAATATCCTTTTTGTGAGTACATACCAAAGACTCCATACCCTCAACGTTTAAATGTGGATCATTCCCACTTGAACTGTATTGTCAAGGTATCCTGAATCAAGTTAAGTATAATAATAATAATAATAGTAATAGTAAATAATAATAAACCTATAAAAAAACTAAAAAATATATATATATATATATAAACTAAAAATTTGCAGTTTGATAAGTTTGATGTGCATGGGCCCGTGTATTTCTTACTCGATTTCTGCATCCAAAAAGAATGTTTCGAACTTTGTGGGTGTGTTCGCTGGAAACCCTCACGAGACTATAACTCGTCCACTCGGGACACCGAGGGGTTTAAAGGCTTGTTGCATGCGCTAAATGCAACCGTGGTGCCTACGAAAGTGCGCTTTAGTATTTTACGGTTTTTGTAGTTTTTTGTCTAATTGCAGATTAATAAGACAGGTGGAGCTTGGATGGGTGTTTGGCATATTACCTTGGAGACTTATATTAATTAGGGTATTATATTACATGTGTAGAATACTAAGCTTGGCGTTTCGTATCGCGCCATATCTTTCAGAATTCAACCTAGGAACTTAAGAACCCCGGGAAGTACCGGTTTCCCTTTTATTTTCCCTTAATTTTCTATATTTATCAGTTCTCACATTGAGGGCAATGTTCAACTTAAGTGTGGAGGGGTAGCAAATAGGAAAAATTAATCATGTCCCTCCATGTTTGCCCTGCAGAAATTTTCAAACTTTCAACTGATATTTTTTGAAAGATTTAAAAATTTTAAAAATTTATATATTGCTTTTCCAAAAAAAATGCATACGCTTAGTAAGGCAAATCCAATCGGATTAACATTTTAACTAGCACAAAATCAACCTACTTAAATTGTAAGGATTTAGAAATTAAGGAATTCGGGTATCCCATCTTTGATACCTAAGATAGTTTTTTGCCTTTACTTGTTCGAGTTAGGGTTGATTACATCATATGTGTCTATTTCCGTCTTACGATGAGTACATATGGACTTTGTCCTACTTTTCTGGAACATTGGCTTTTGTATAAAGTTATATGAGTGGCCGGTAATTTAGTGCGTCCAGAACTTGTGCTTGATCAATCATTACTTAGACTGCAGTGAGTTAATTTTATAGACAAAGTTATATGATAAGAGGTGAAATTAAATCCCTATCTAATCTTGTATCTTGAGCACTATCACTTTTAGTGTTGAGATCACCCAAAGTATCCCAAGAGCAATAAAAATATGCTCAATGAAGAAGAATTTTTGTGCCAGCCTTAGTTATCGCAGTATCTGGAATGAAAAAAAAATTAAAAAAAGAAGAAAAAAAGAGAAAAGGAAAGAAATAAAAGTTCAAAGTATAAGGCAAAGTTCTGGCACATGGAATCAAGTATTTGTTATTCACCCTCATCGTTATTACGTTTTGCCTCTTTGAAATTTTTAATCCTAGGTGCATCACGAATAGAAAGGTGCCGCAACGAGCATGTTTATGTGTCTAGTACAAGCATATGGTAGCGACCTAGATTATGTCTGTGCAATTGAGTGACTTCACAAATATAAAACCCTATCTGAGTGACTCGTGTGAATTCAAAAACAAACACTTTCCCTGTGTGAGGTGCTCTGTTATATGTCTATGCCTGAAAAGTTATAAACCTGGTAAATACTTGTTAATGCTAAAATGATTTTTTCTCCACGTCACGATAAATGATCTTATTTTTTCGCTTTAATTGCTTGAGGGCAAGCAATAGCTACGTGTGGAGGGATTTGATAACGCCTAAATTATACATGTTTTCGGTGGCGTTATTTGCATTTATTTGATCATTTCTCGTGAACTTTAGGTACTTAATCAAGTATATTTGCTATTATAGGTTCATGATATGTGTCGTGGAAGAAAACGGAAGAATACTGTTACACCCCCAGATGGGGCCTAGACGGAATACATGTCCGAGGGCGTGACGTCATCATATTTCGAACACAAGGCATGAGAGAACGACCACTAATGGACGTTTTAAAAATCATAACTCGTTGCATTGTTTAAAAATAGATAAGTTTTACAAGATTCAAAAGAAATTAAACATTTGCGGAAGCGTAAGAAAAATGTAGCGGAAGCATAATTTGGTTTTCAAAAGACAACGAGTATGAATGAGAAATAAAGTCTTGATAAAAGGTATCATATTGCACGTAGACTCCACATAGCACGTCAAGAAGTCCAAAGCTAATCACCTGAGAAAAACATGCTAAAAACGGTCAACATAAAGTTGAGTGAATTCATAGGTTTAAGTAAAACATTTATGAGGATAAAAAACGTTTAGTGAATACAGCTTCACTCAAAGTATTATGAAAAGATGTTTAAAAGACAATTTTGAAATGTTCAAACAAAGTAGTGTGGACCATAAGATTTCAAAACGTATGTGACAATCTTAGCAATTTACGACTTCACATACCAAAACACATGAGACTATTATAACAAATACAATATCACATGAAAAGTATTTACTGTTTGCGCTAACTCCTGACACCGAAGCGCAATTTTAAAATAAGCATTTTTATACCAAATAGTATTCCTCGCCCCTAAAGGTATCTGAAACTAAGATCACTATTAACAATCCGACATGGTATATATGCCGTTTGTTCGGGAACCACTTCCGAATTAGTAAAGCGCTACTTACCCAGATAGGGATAATTAGTCCCAATAGATCTATTTATAACACTCGCGCTTACTTAACCAGTAACGATTTGGTTTAAGAAATTAACGGTTCATGATAGTTCGGGCATTAGTGGTCTATTCGTAACTTAGGCAACACGTAACAGGGAAAGTCCGATCAAGATAACTTGTGTCCATAGTCAAATCAACCCAATGTATATCCAAAAGAAAGACTTTAAGATAATTTCATCATTACGTAAAACAAAGTAATGAGATCAATCATGTAATCTAGTTAAAAAGACGATACATTTAATAAAAGCTTTGGAAATCATTGAGTAAACAGTTTTATAACGAGCATGTTCTCACCCTAAAATAGTAAAGTAAAAATATAAAACAAGTAAAACGTGGGGCTATGAACTCACCTTGATGCTGCAGAACAATTAGCAGAAATGCAAATAATAAGCACAGCACAAACGGAAAACGGAACGGCTCGACCAAGAAGATGCAGCTTAACTTAACGGCTAAGTCCCACTAGCTTAGGATGATGAATTGGGGTTTTCTGATGGATGAGTACATCAACGCGACACGTTGATAAAGGATTTGGATTTCAAGTTGTAAGAGTTTGGTGGTTGGTTAAATAAAATAAATCGAAAAGTAAAGCAAAGTATGTAATATATTCCATATATATATTACACATGAAAAATGAACAAGTATATAATTCATATGGTGAATTATATAACAAAGACAAACAATCAAATAAATAATCACATTATATAATACTTTACAAGTATTATATAAGAAACGTGAGAAAATAATTGGAACAAAATAATTCGACACGTGTTCGGAAATCACCAATTTAATTAATAAAAGTTTTTGTATAAAAGTAAACGCACGTTTTTAAAGTTACGAATTAAGTAAACGATGGTTTCAAAGTTTTTACAAAAGTTATTATTTTATCTTCTAGTCGGGAATTATAAAATAATATTTTATAATTTAGTGTTTCGTTACGCGTTTTAACTAAACTAGTTGCCTTATTTATAAAAGTATAGTATTCGTTTATTTACCGATTTATTGTATCATTACAAATAAATAACCTTAAAACTATATAACTTTGCCATTTTATCGGCTTTTAAGATAATAGAAATCTAAGTGAAAAATTACTAAGTATATAATTTTTATAAAATTCGGGATGACCTATTCGTTTATACAACGTTTCCATTTTTACAAAACTCGACGTTTTCCCCACTTTAATCAAATCCATGTTGCAAAATACACACTTTCAGCGAGCAGCGAGCGAGCGCGAGCGAGCGTGCGCGCGAAAACAAAATAACAAAAAATAAGTGGAACCAAACACACCCTAACCGACTATTGAGCAAAATAAAAAGAAAAAAAAAAAAAAAAAACCAAACGCACCCTTATCCCTGTAAAACAACGAATTAAACACCCATGTTGGGCTGTTAAACAGCTAACCAAACGCACCCTTAAGTGCTGCTACTAAACGCAGAACCAAACGCCCCCTTAAGGCAGATTATCACAAATCCAAACGCCCTCATGGGCTGTAAAAACGCAACAAGCAACACCCCGTTGGGGCTGTTTAAACGCATAAACAAAAACCGCGATTTGGGCATGTATACTAGCCGAATCAAAGGAACCAAAAGAAAACTAAATATAACAAAAATATAACAAGTTAAAACAACCAAACCACTCAAAGTTTATTATTAGTTTTTACAAAATAAAAATAACCATCCAAACTTAAAAAAGGGAGGTGAAGCTGGTGGCTTCGGTGTAGATGATGATGGTGGTGCGAGGCGTGAAGGTGTGACAGCTGTGGAGGGTGGTTGCGGTTGTGTGGTGAAGATGGTGGTGTGGTATGGCGACTGTTGGAGTGGTGGTAGCGGTTGGTGGCGTAGTTGCTTGGTGGTGGCAGCGAGAGATGGAGGTGACGAGGATGGGGGTGAGGTGGGATGGAGATGGTTGTGATGAGGGTGGTGGTGAGGTGTGCCGGCTGTTGGCCAGAGGTGGGGCAGCCGAGGTGGTCACGCGGTGGTTTTGGTGTTGGTTGCGGTGGGGTGGTAGATCCGGTGGATCGGTGATGGAGGATGGCGATGATGGCAGCGGCGGCGACAGCCGAAATCTGGCCGGAAAATTGGTCGGAGGTCGGCCGGAAAAAGAGAGGAGAGAATGAGGGCTAGGTTTTGTTATAAAAATGAAGTAAACCCTAGTTGGTTTAGTTTATATACTCAAATGTCAAAAAAAAAATATGGCAAGTGTATAATACTTGAGGGGATAATGGTGTAAATATTACCACAGGGACTGAAAACGTAACTTTTGTAAAATAACGGTTCGGGACTCGTTTAGCATAGTTAGCGGACGATTCAAAACACGAAAGTTGCGTCGTTGGGTTCAAAATAATTTTTCCTATAAAAATGAGTATTTACATGACTATTATTTTATAAATGTTTTTATAAAATATATTTAAAATGTTTAATATTTATTTGGGTAACACGGGCAAGCGTTGTCCGTAAAATTAAAAACTTTAATTTGAACATTCGCGTTTTTAAATAAACGCTTTTGAATAAAATATTAAATAATTTATTAAATATTTTTATTTAATAAAAAGTGATAATTAAATATAAATTTAATTATTTTTGTGTCGGTACGCGTTGCGTGCGGTGTTCAAAACTTTGCGAGGCTATTTTAGTCATTTTCTGCTTGGTTTCGTGTCTCGGGTAAAACTGAAAAGTTGTCCGAAATGTCGTTTTATGTCAAACGCTAGTATACTCCATAATTAATAACTCATTTTGGCGGGTCGTTTTTGATAAGTCAACTTAGGAATAACATATATCTTCTCGTTTTCAAGTCAAATAAGTTTAAAAAATAAATTTGTAAATGAGAGATAATAATAAAAATCATGATTTATTATTTAAATGCGTTTAAAAAATTTACCGGTTACGCAGTAATCGTTTTTATGTGACACGAAATGATTCAAGAGTCAAAAAGTCAAGTCGAAACCAAAAAATCAAAGGGTAAAATAGTAATTGAAAATTGCCGGGTGTGATATTACCTCCCCCTTAAATGAATCCCGTCCCGGGATTCGATTTGTGTTAACCGATTGTGTGACCAAGAAAAGATTTAAGATTTACTAACCAGTTTAGACATGACGTTGATAAATTTATTCAGCAAAATTCTATTTTTTTCGACACTTGATATGCATAAATTTTTGGCTAGGTTTGACCAAGATATTTAATCCATCAGAATAGGCATTATAGAAAAATATCGTTACAAGTTTTAGGATTTATATAACCGCGTTGTAAAGAAAGTCCCTTGAAAGTGGAAACGTCAAAGGGTAAAAAATGAAGTGTATCATGTAGGTATACTATATAAGGGTTGCAAATGTTTAAAAGGCAGAGTCTAAGTTTGCCGATATCTGTAAGGTTCGACGATCAACATCGATAGGCTAATGAATGTAAGATATCAACATTACTCAGGAAAGTACGAGATGAATCATGATTCAACCCACCGTAAACGAACGGTGCGAAAATGGTGTAACCGAACGGCTCCTAACCGCGACTAATAAATAGACGGCGCCGAAGACGAGAAATAATATAATAAAAGAAACATTTGCACCACAAAGAACGTTAAATAGCGAAATATCCAAAACCATATATGTTTGTGTTTTAGTTTAGTCAACAAAAATGTGTCTTTACGAACATTATGTTTAGACATGTTTACGACATTCCTTACTGAGAAACTTTACTATTTATAGAAAGTTTGCCATTTGAAGAAAGTTTTTAGTTCGAGACGTTAATAGCATCCCTAATTTAATCATTTCCATGTTTCCAAAAACGAACTTAGTGAAAACCTACGTCTAACCAAAATCCTTACTCACACTAAAATATATAAAAAAACTGCTATAATAAAATAATGACCAAGCGACAACGACTTACATTTTCAGAAAGAAAATCCCTAAACCTTTCGTTTTTAATATTAAGAAGCTCCACGAATATTTCCAAAGACTTTCGCACTTAATAAACCATTCGAAACATATTAAACACCCAGTTTACCCTCATTTAAAACTCGGACCACAACTATATTTTTTATAATTCACCCATGACTTGACCATAACACTCGACCATAGAAACGCGTCATATTTTCCAAACTATCCAAAATTCTTTTACGCCAAAACTAATCAATCAAATCCACTATAATACTAGCCTAACCTCATCGCTATCTTTGTTGCAACCTACAAATCTCACATCCTCTCAACAAGAACATATTATATATCTGAAATCATCAAAGATCTTTATTAAAATAATTATTTATTTTAATAATTATGAAAAATCATAACAACAAAAACATATATGAGTCCCGAATCAAAGTATAAGAATAACATAGCATCAATAACTATAACAAACCGTAATGGGATGCGGAAGTGGGGAACCTTTCAAGAACAATATCCCCAAGGATAAAGTCAACAAATGGGAGGAGCTCACGGGAGTGCTTATGCGATATGCGGCGGAATGTTGCGCGTTAGTCCATTAGTTCCCCGCAGGAGAATCAAATCCATTAGCTCTAGAGTGCATAAGTCGGTAGCCCCCGCAACAGTTCATGTTTACAAGGTTTTTTGTAACGTCAAAAAATAACTAAGAATGAGATTAAGGTAGTTCAAGTGTCGGCCCTTTAAGATTTCTGTTTGATGGTAAGACAACGATTGTCTTTTCTCTAGATCCTTTTTAACGGATTACGGTGAATTATCAGGTCGAGTTTCATACTCGTGTCAAATTGGATACCATAAGCCCGCTCATATTATAATTTTATTTTTGCATAATAAGCGTCCTAATTTTATGTAAATAATGAAATTGATAAACTTATGGTTCGGTGAATTTTCAATATTTATTTAATTTAAATGAAGAGGAGGCGTCCCAATCCTTTCAAATAAAGAGATTAATAATCCTACTTAATAATTTCTGATGCAATACGCGTACTCACAAAATCTTCAAGGTGGTGGATGGCATGACAATGCAGGTGCTCTAATGAGTATGGAACGAGTGTTTAAAACTCGTCTTCAGAGACGGGGAGTAAAACAATCAGGGGAGATCGACATAGATAAAGGTCTTATGAACGAGTTAACATAACAATTATCATATCAATCCTCCTATTACAAGTCCCGCCCATACAAGACTTGTAATACTTAGATTCACACATAATTCCATGTAAACCAAAACTGTGACGGGTTTCGTGTAAAACGATATTGTATAAGGTTATGAAAAATAAGTTCGAGACCATTGCATCGCTCATAATGTCTTAGAAAAGTTTAGATATATATGTAGACAACTTCCATATATGAAATCGAGGAAATATACGTAAGGCAAACGTAACCGCAGAGAAAAGACAACCGCAAAGAAAAGATAACCGCAGAGAAAAGATAACCGCAGAGAAAAGAAAGCTCAGGAGAAAAAATAACCGCAGAGAAAAGAAACCGCAGAGAAAAGACAAGCACAGAAAAATAAACGAGTGTGAGTAAAGTGTGAACACTACCGAAAAGGAGGTTAGACTCTCCGTAAAAATTTAGAATTCTCTTTTCCTTTAAGAACAACTATGTACCGCAAAATTTGAAAAATTCACCGTTAATCTCAAAAGAAAGTTATTCTATAAGTAACTTGCATCACTTGGTGTTATAGAGGGTCTAAATAGCAAGCGAATATTTCTATTTCTACTTTTGTGAAACGAACTCATTTACTTATATTATTTTTATAAAAACGTCTTTACTCAAAATAAATACTCGTACCCATGTCAATACTCAAGATTTTCCCTATAAAGACTTTATCTCAGTACACTACCCATCTCAAAATTTAGGCATAACAATTTAAGAGTTATGGCAACCCGTGAACAAATTCAAAATACAAGATAAAAACATCATCATATATATTCCTACACAATTACCCCACTATTTCATCTCTTTTCTAACTTTTACATGCAGATGTCCCCAACCCACTGATAAAAATTTTAAAGGCCAAGAATAGTGTCATGAAGTAACAATGATGATCAATAGTATCATGAAATGGCACTATTATCATATTCTTCAATAGTATGAGAAAAATAATGCCCCTTCACATGCAATTTAAAGTCCCAGTAACCGAGCAAGTAATCCGTTGTATAAATGAGAGCAACACACTTACACTTCTAGCACAACTCAATAACGAAAGCAAGAAGGAAACAATACGATTTGAGTTTAGAGTTTCGTTGGGTTCAAGAGCTAGGGGACGTCAGGTTTAAAAAGGGAAAGTAACCAAGGGAGGTTCGAGCCTTCTTATCACCATCATCCCTCTCCATATCGCCTAGCAAACTTGGACCCCTGTAAGTCACATTTGTAACTTAACGTCTATTATACTATGTCATTCACCTTGTAGTTTAACGTGCGACACAAAGTAAACACGTCTAGCCGTGACAAACTAGACGAGAGCCTCGGCTTGGCATAGTGAGTGCAACCCATACATGACCTTTGTGTACGAGCGCATGCCAAGTTTTCGTCGTACCATACATAAAATATTAGCACGTAGAGGGACTAGTGTTAAACATGGCATGCAAGAAAATGAATAACGAACCAGGAAACTTTATAAAAACTTCATCTCAATACATGTACGTGATTATGAAGCGTTGGCTCACTAGGGACGAGTAGACACTAGGTTATACCAGAATTTCATGAAGTTACTTCTGTTGTGACCCAACAAAACCCTACATGGGCGTACCAGAAAAACATTGGACACACCACAGTGAGCCGCCACCATTATGGCAGTTATGGCTCGCTAATAAAGTGGCCACAGCCTCTGAGGGCCCAGCAAAATGCTTGATTGTTTTGTAACCCAAACCTACATACCCAAACCTCAAATATCCTGAGGTCGGGATTCATCAAGAGACGCACCACATTGTTTTTTTGTTTTTTTTTAAAAGGCGACTGTACGCAGGCAAGCCATGAATGGCCTGCTGATTCTTGTCGCCGACTGATAATATCAAAGGACGTAACAACGCCCATGTGTCTCGATATAAAATAACCTCAGACTAACAATATGAAAAGGGATCATACGGGGGAAAGTATGAAAACCTAGTTATTTAGGTTTGAGTGTTGCGTTGGGTGGGAGAAGGAAACCACAACAGTGGCTACTAACTCCACTGTTGGTTGGCAGAAAAACAAAAGAAAATGGGTACAGACCATGGGGTCGGTTCATGTGTACACATAGAGCAATAATGCATGAAAGTTCCCATTTTAAAACTTAGACATAAGGAGTATTAAAACTTGCATGTTTTTGAGTTTTTGGAGAGTCCTAGCCGAACCCAAGCGGGTTGGCAACTCATTAACAATGCCATAATTATTTTAATAAGTAGAGAATTCAAATAACATTTTTTTGATGACTTAGGAGTAGTAACAACGAAACCGAGTTTTTAAACGAGTAAATAAACTTAAAAGTATTAGGATTGAAAGAGTAAAACTCGAAACGTAAAAGTTAAAAGTTGGATAAATGCTATTTTGGAAAATTAAGGGATTAGAAGTGATAATGTGAAAGTTTTAGGGTTAAATTGTGTAGTTTACTTAATTTAGAAAATAGAGGGACTAAAATCTGCTACTTTGAAACTTAAAGGTATTAGATGTGAATAAATAATTTTTAATAAATTATTTAAACGAGTCGAACGAACCGCGATATGTAAAGCTGATAATTCTACGAATTAATTGACGACTACGGTATAAATAAATAGACGTGATAAGAAAATATATAAACTTAGTAACTTACAAATAATGATTTCATCTTCCTAATAAATGAATCACATGAACTTGTAAATATAAGTTACGACACATGCTTTTATCAATTTATGTATGCTTATAAGTGAAAAGTCGTGTATCATCCCTAGAGCTAACGGTTTAATAAACATTTTAAAAACATAAAACGTTATCTCATAAACGACAATACCCTTTGATGACCCACTTGCATAATTCCTTTCATACATTAAGTTTTTAGAATATAAATTCAGAATTGTCATAATTACTTAGGTGTTTGAAGACGCCGAAGTCCTATTTGGCGGCATTGATCCATCATCAATTCCAGACGATTAACTTGACCAATGTGAGTTTTTCATAGCCCATTCCTTTACTGTTTTAAATCAACATTTTGGGTGAGAATATTGCTTTATTTTTAACAGATAACACAAGTAACACTTATTTGATTACTATTGTTCTAAGTCCCTATTCAACCCAACTTGCTATATTGCCCAATTTATCATGAACCGTTAATTACTCGTAAGCGCGAATGTTATGGATAGATCTATCGGGATTGACATCCCTGTTTGTC
The DNA here is from genome assembly GCA_026074375.1 of Tanacetum coccineum. Taxonomy (NCBI): domain Eukaryota; kingdom Viridiplantae; phylum Streptophyta; class Magnoliopsida; order Asterales; family Asteraceae; genus Tanacetum; species Tanacetum coccineum. Next base: position 15,877 of record BQNB010137757.1, read on the forward strand.
TTGGACTGACATTAGTCAAGCAAACACAGTTTCATTTGAGTCAGTTACGGATGTCGCGGGTTGGACATCTGCATGGGCTTATCTATGATGGTACTTGTTAACGCTTCGGTGTCATGAGCTTAGACAATAGTAAATACTTTTCATTGTGATATATAGGATTTCTATATTTCATGCTATGGTTATAAATCTTGTGGTTCATCACTATTATCAAACAACAAAACCTATGAACTCACCAACTTTATGTTGACACTTTAGCAATGTTTTTCTCAGGTGTTCTATATTACGGAATATATGGAGTCTGCATTGGTATATTGGCATGTAGAGGTCTATCTCTCGTATCAAGTCCTCTTCACGCCATGAAGTCACAATCCCAAATCCAGTCTTCCGCTGCAGTGAATTTGGGGGTGTGACAGATTGGTATCAGAGCCCTTGGTTATAGAGAACTAGGTTGCATTAGTAACTCTAGACTATAACTGGCTCTTAAGTACATATCAGAATAGCATACGCATTATCCATCACTATTTACTTCCTAAGTTAGCAACTGCCTGGCACTATATCTCTAAATAACTAAAGTACCGCTTGTCCGTCATGGAAAACATGTTTCACCAAACTACACATTATCATTCACCATCTTGGAATAGCATATCCTGTGGATTACGCATTTGTATCATCCTAGTACAAGGAAACTATCATGACTCTCACCAAATAATTAACCCTATAACCAATATCACACTACGAAGAGTCACTTACGTACTATTATAGATATTATCAGTAATTACATCCGTACTATCTCATTTTGTGAGGGTTACTTACATAAACACTTCGGGATGTCTCGCTAATCGCCCACTCGTTACCTCCCTACACAAGGAATCTTTATAACAACTATTGTAAAATACCTATACTACTATCCATTATGTCGGTATACTCTTAAAAGTATTTCAAAGTATATAAAAACCTACCAAAAAGCATGTACCATTGAAATGCACCAATAATTAATGAATGTCACATCATCGGGAAACGTGAACAACAATCTCATAATGAGAAAACACGCCGGTAAAAGTAATAGTCACGATTAGCAGTCATAAAACTACGGAAAGAAATTTAAGACATAAAGGTTTACACCAGCCCCTAAGCCAAGAATGATATGAACTCTACGAATATACACCTATTGTTCGGAAGCCTACCACGCTATCTGGTCATCGGCTTAGGTCTTAAAATAAGGATACCACTAATGATTGTGAATAAATTTCTCAAACGAACAAGAAGCATATCAATGCTTGAATCCAACACTCCTAGACATACCTACCCTAAATTAGGGTGCATAACCATTCAAAGCATACAATGTATCTTAACTTAAGGCAAACATAACAACCACAAGGCAAATTTCAGAAGAGAAGCAGATCACCATCATCGCCATTCTTCCCAGATGCTATTACCTTCTCTGACGGTAAACCAACATCCGAGACATTAGAACTCAACCCAGAAGATGTGACAGCCAGACTAGAGGACCTAGAAGTAGAAGTTGACACTCTTCATGTAGACACCGAAGACAAAGAGCTTCTGATCTCCGAATTGCAGGATTCTCTCACAGCTGCCGAGAATGAGATCGCAATATTGCAGGTAAGGGTAACTGATGCCGAGGACAGACACGCTAAGGATCACGAACAAATTCAGAAAATTCTAGCCCGCCTAGGCCTATAAGCAAGACATCCAGACTCGCTGTAACAATGTATCCTAACTTGCAAGGAAACATCTAGGCAAAGAAACTAATAAAGACTTGTACTGTGCTTTCATGAAATAATAATTCTTCCCTAAAAAGTTTATGAGTACATTTACCATGTATAAGAGGAACCATGTGTTTGATAATTTTTAAAATCAAATGACATGCATCTTAATGCGCCAATGAAATAACACAATCGAAATT
>BQNB010137759.1:0-15366 GCA_026074375.1 Tanacetum coccineum
CCATAATCTTTTCTATAAACAAATAACTTAATACATATCATATAAGCAATACTAACAACAAACTGTACTAACTTATTAACCTCAGTAGCATTAACTTATCTCTGAGCAGTCTTAACATTGAGCATTACTAATATTCACTAGCAGTGGTAACTTTGTACTAGCAGTAGTAAACACTTAGCATATTTTTCACTAGCAGTACTAAATCCAGCTGAGCAGCATTAACACAAACATTAGCAGTAGTAATTCAAACAACATCAAGAAGACTTTTAATCCTAACATTGTCCTTATTGACCTTGTTACAATTAGTTACTTGATTTGACAGTTGTTCAAACACAGATAATATCATGGCATCTTGTTGTGCAGAAGAATTTGTATCCTGAATAGCTGCATTTTATGTTTCAAGCAAATACTGAGAATAAGGAATGATATTGCTATCACTTGTTATCTCATTCTCTGGATAAATCACAAGACGAGTTTGTTCAGAATACGACATCTCTTGCACACTTTGATTTAGCATATCATTATGAGTGTTTTTAGAGTGAGGTACCTCAGAGATAACATCTAATCCGTAACTAGACAAATTGGCCATAAGAACTATCGTGGCTGTAGAGAAGACGTCACAGTCATAATCATACGCATCCAAATCATCTGCTTGATAAGCTGCATTATGTGTAATGACCGTCTGTGTAACTGGTCCTTCTGCAACTCTAGGGTCTGCCAAAAATTCCAATTCCTCCTTATTCAGAACTTTACTAGATCCTTGTGCTTCAACCAGAAGAACTTTATCACTAAACTATGTAGCATCCCTTTTCCTCTTTGGCTTTGGGCACTGTCTTGCCATGTGACCTTCCCCTTGATAGTTAAAACACTTCATGACCCTATGTTGACCTGAAGTATTCCCACTTGTTCCTGAGATGTTATCCCTTGTTTTAGAAGTTTACCAGATCCTTGTGCTTCAACCAGAAGAACTTTATCCCTAAACCGTGTAGCATCCCTTTTCCTCTTTGGCTTTGGGCACTGTCTTGCCATGTGACCTTCCCCTTGGCAGTTAAAACACTTCATGACCCTTTGTTGACCTAAAGTATTCCCACCTGTTCCTGAGATGTTAGCCCTTGTTTTAGAAGTACCAGCAGCAAACAAACTTTGTCTCCCCTGAACTGGTTGAATAGTCACCCTTCTATCATGAATAGTTGCTTGTTATCTTGGGTTGGAAGAATTCCTTAGCTAATTGTTGGTAGTTGGGAAATGAGATGTGACGACAGTAGATAGAAATGACATCTTTTTGTTAATGGAATCAATAGGGTCATCTACTTGCTTAAACACAAGAACTGCTAGACCGAAGTCTATCTAAGGAAATTCAGCAAGATGCGTTTGTTGATTAACTATGGAGATAATATATTCAATTTAAGAAATAGATTATGGTTGTGTACAAGCCTCTGATGAACTATTTAATAAATTATTTTAATAATGATGTATTATTATTGTATTTTAATAATAAAATTAATATTGGATTTTGATTGTGGTATATGTGTATTTAATTATGGGGGAATAATATTATTATGAAGATATGTGGTTTATATGGTGAAAATTTGTGGGGGTGTTTTAAAATGGAGGATGTTATATAGGGATTGATTGAATTATGGAAATTGGGGTGTGTTAATATTTTTATTATTAAATATTATTTAATAATAAATATGTGTAATAAAAAAAATTGGATGTTGAGTTTTGAATTTATATTATTTTATAATTGATTATAATATTGTTATGTTAAAAGGATCTATGTTTTTTGATATTTAAATATATTTGGTATTATGAAGATTTTAGGGATTTGTGAAATTGAATGAAAAATAAAAGTGGGCGATATATGTGGTCTATAAATTTGGGATGTTTATTGAATTAAGTTTTATTGAATGAATAGTTATTATTATATTGGGAATATATTGAAATGTTAAATGAATGGAAATGTTAATTTGGGTATTAATTTGGTTGAATAGTCACCCTTCTATCATGAATAGTTGCTTGTTATCTTGGGTTGGAAGAATTCCTTAGCTAATTGTTGGTAGTTGGGAAATGAGATGTGACGACAGTAGATAGAAATGACATCTTTTTGTTAATGGAATCAATAGGGTCATCTACTTGCTTAAACACAAGAACTGCTAGACCGAAGTCTATCTAAGGAAATTCAGCAAGATGCGTTTGTTGATTAACTATGGAGATAATATATTCAATTTAAGAAATAGATTATGGTTGTGTACAAGCCTCTTGATGAACCGTGGATGAGTAAGCATTTGGATACGGTGCTGTCGGATAAGTAATTGCAAGAGGTGTGGATGGATAAGTAGTTGAGTAATGTTGTGTGGGATGAATTGATCCATATTGAGGAGACTGAGATGGTGAAAACTATTGTGAATACTGAGGATGGTTGTATGAAGTCTGTTATGTATTGAAATGAGACGGTGTATTCTGATGACTAGCAACAAGTGCAAGAGGATCTTGGTTACGTTCACGCATAATCCTAACTTCATTAACATGAATCTCATGTTGTTCCATATAAGTTTTGAGTTGATGGAAGTTGGTTGTACGCAGATCCCTTACAAGTTTGACATCCGTCACAAACTTACTCCATTCGGGTGGAAGACTATTCAAGAATTTGGTATTGACTTAGAATTGTTTCAGAGACATCTTATAGGTGTTCATGTCATTGATGATTTGAGTGAATCACAAGTAATACTCATATAGTGATTCCCCTTTAATGTAAGAAAACTTATCAAACGTATCATACAGCCTTCACTCTCTTTCTTGTTTTGTCAATGAAGTACCTTGCATGAGTAGTTGGTCTTGTTCCCATAGATCCTTGGTAATACGATGATGATTTACAAGAGCATATACATCTGTGGGGAGTCCTTGAAGAATGATTTTTGTATCTTTAAGATCACAATTAGCTTGAAGTTTCTCAGATGCATACAATTCAACATACTTCTTTAATCTGATAACACCATCAACTTCAATAGAAGGCCAATACGTGGACCGTGTTCAACTGATTCTAGTATCATTCTCCCATGCTCTCTGTTCTACATATAAATTTCTATTATGCTTTTCCATGAATCATATAATGGTTTGTCCAACATTGGTGGACAATTGTCAGTACTAGATAGTATCATGTACTCAACAAGAGTATTCTTTGTCCATTTAGAATCATTGAATCCATTTTGATTTGATATGTGATAAGATGAAAGATGATCGTACAGTGATTGGAGGTTGTTGTGTTAAAGTGAGATTTGATTAATGTGATTGAGTCTTTGGAATATACGGGATTTTACAATTCTTGATCAAACCGAGAAAATAAAATTTCACGGGATTTTACAAATCAAAGAACAACCGTATAATTCTCCTAACAGACGAAGTTGTAAGTTCCTCCCAAGTTATTAAATGCGTATAATTCTCCATGCAAGCGTAAGTTCACCCAAGCTAGAGCGATATAATTATCCCTAACGGAAGATGTATAATTCGCTTGAAACTACTGTATAAATCGCCTGAGAATCACGTATAATTCGCCTGAGGTATAACGTATAAATTGCCTGAGAAACAACGTATAATTCTCTTGAGAAATAACGTATTAATCGCCTGAGAAATCACGTATAATTCGCCTGACAAATAACGTATAAATCACCTGAGGGAATAATGTATAATTCGCCTGACAAAGATACATATAAATTGCCTTAACATATAACTTACCTAAACAAACACGTATAACTCACCTGAATGTATAACTCGCCTGAACGAACACGTATAACTCGCCTGAAAACCTTCAAAACTCAAAACATAAAAAACTTAAAAATACTCACTTTTTGACGATTTTACCCTATTTTTCTTGAACTTCTTACCTATCTAAGACTATTAGAACCTTAAAAACACAAACTTTAACGTTTTTGATACGAAAAATTTGAAATCAAGATTCTTGGTACAAAACCCTTGTTCGAACCAAAAGACTCAAAAAGATGGAATTTTTGATGGTTTTTCAAAGATTTTAATTTACAACTAGCCTATACTAATTTAAATAAAGAAGAAATATTAAAGCTTTATGGTTTTTAAACCCTCAAAAGGTAAAAATATCTTGAAAAATTCAAACCAAATACACGCCTAAGTTGAGTAACAAACGCACACAAAACCTTCACAAACACCCCATGGCACAATTCTATATCATTGAGCTCATGACACCGAAACCTTGACAACAACGCATAACTTGTATGCAAACATAATTGCCCCAATACTAGGTATTATTGCCTCATACCTACGATTCTCAATACAAATCGTTCGTTAAAAAGGTGCTCGAAAGAATTTGATTCAAACCTCGGACAGGGTTGTCATACCCAATAGATCTATTAAATGCACTAGCGCTCACCCATTATAGGAAATTGACGGTTCATGAAATAAGGGACTTTGGAAATAGCTACTCAATGATAATAACACATAATCGGGTCCAACATACCAAAAACTACTTGTGTTCAAATTTTCAAAGTAGCATGTATCTCCCTCACGGGGGTTTAATAAAACATTTAATTAATAAAGGCGAGGCTATGAACTCACCGTATGTAGATGATCGAATGATAAATCAAGTATGAGAAGATGACTCCAAAGATTAACCATGACCTATAAGGCAAGTCGCGACTTAGAATGATACATCATATCATTATAATAGAATAGTTATATAATACTAGATAATAAAATCCGAAACAAGAACAATATTGCACCAAGATTAAACCAAAGTGTTTTTAAGAAGTCAATTGATGTCTAAGCTAAGGTCAAACTAAAATAAACATCTACTAAGTCTCGTCCCTTAATTCCTATCTCACTCGGATGTGGTCATGCTTTTCATTTTTCCAATCCTAGACGTAAAAGTCAATTTTCTGATTTTAGTCATTTTCAAGAGAGCATAAATCCTAAACCGTAAAAGATATAGACATGAGGCTTTCACCCCTGGAAAGGCCTTAAAGTATACTTTCCAGAACATTAAGCCTCAAACATCAAATGTTTACCAATGTTTAGAAAAAGACAATTTACTATCGCTAACTCAAAACAGAAAACTATCATTTGCAGAATTTAGCCATGATCACCGGACCATATCTCTCATTCTATAAAAGATATACAGGTGAGGTTTTCACCCCTGGAAAACCACATGAATCTAGTTTTCAAAACATTAAGTCAATCATTCAACTCATTTACCAATCAACGGGAATTCAACTTTTACTAACCGAAGGTCAAACTAGATTATTAACTGAATTTCTTAGTTTTTCCGTTTTAGTCATAAATCCTAAACTAAAATAGAAATGAGTGTGAGGCCAAGTGATGGAGCTTCTATAAGATATATATCATTGACCCATGCTTTAAAACCTAAACTTTTAGATAAAAACCCTGACATTAACATGCTTTATAATCAAAGGTCCAGAATTGACCCACGTTCGTATTTTGACCATATCTCCCTCATACGGAGGAATTGGTTGAGCATCCAACTATCCCATGATGCCAAGACCAAAATTTTGGAGAACAAGCTCCGTTTACCTGCTGTCCCAAAACAATCTACTAAATCCTATTCTAAATTGATCCATAACACCTTTAAATCCTCAATTAATTCATCACAAGGCCACTAATCATCAAATTACACTATCTAACAAATATTTTTTCTCACTTACACCAATTTATCAAGATAATCCATAATCAATGCTTGCATGATCATAAAAATCAAGCATCAAGCACATGCATTAACTAGAAAATCAAAAACAATAAAGAGGTGTTTGAGGAATCACTTTTAACTTACAATGAGATACTTTAAAAGATTAAACACAACCCTAGAGGGTGTTGTGTTGGGCTTCCGAAACCAAGAAGGAAAAACCAAAGGAAACCAAACTCTTTGATATACCCAAAACGTTCTAAAATCAATCCCTTGTTAACCCTTTTTCTTTGAATCAAGTCAAAAACCCTAAAAACCCAAAATCTTCAAGAAATCAAGGATTTATAACTTCATGCATGGTGATTTTTAGTAATAGGAATGGGTTGAGGATAACATTAGGGATGATTTGGTGTCAAATAGGTTGGTTTTTATGGAGTTTTAAAGATTGTGGTGGTGGTTTTAGTGAGTCTGCCCTCGACAGGAGGAAGGGAAGAAGAATTCAGATGGTTTGCTATTATTTTGGGAGAGTGTGTGTTTTTTAATAGGAAAAAGGGGGTATTTATATAAGTGATAAGTGTAGTTTCAAAATAAAAAAAATAAAAAATAAAAGAGATGTGGGTTCATTGTGGTTCGACCGGATTTTTGAGGAGGAAGAGAGTGGGCTTTGGCCCATTCCCACTTAACTACTAATACCTATTAAGCTCGGGCCCTAAAAAATTTCCTAGCCTGATACTTTTTCGTAAATCGCGATTTTCTTCTAGGTGCAATATAAAACACGAGGAAAACGTAAAATACAAAAATAATAAAAAATAATTTGACACTCAAGGCCCGAATACGGAGTCATTGGTTTCTCGATTGATAAAAACAGATAATTTAAATTGTAAGATTCACGAGGGTTTTAAAATTAACGATTTTAATAAAATTGATTAAGAAAGTGAAATGGATGATTAAAATTTAAGATTTATTTATAAATTTAAATTAAGTAGTGACCTTAATTACGGGGTTTTACATTATTGCAAAACGAATGGAGTTTGTCATCAAACAACCTCGGTTAATTCTACCATACGGTATGTTATTAACTCGATTGTTTAAACATGTCATGTCTGAGAGTCCCGAATTGTCAAACGATCATTATGTCTTGTACGATCGTGTCATGTATCCTCTTACCGCTCAACAAGAGCGAAAGACTCGAAAGGATTATAGACAAAAGGGAAATCTTAGGGTAACATTGTCTGCACAAGTTTACAATTCTAGGAAAACTGGGAAAAAATTCATCCCTCTAGAAAACGGTCCCCTTAAATACCAGGTGGCCCCCAAATATATATGGGACCGCCCCTATGTAAGGGACCGCCATCAAAGGTCACGAGATTTTTCACTGTGTTTCTCCTGATTTTCTGTGCAGTTAACTATCTGCCTTCCTAGGCCCAGCTATCTTTCTACATTTTGCTAAACCATTCTTGGAATTTCTTTTCTTCATTCTCATGCTTTACCTCATTAATCACACTCATCCTAGTTAAATAATCACATCCACTATGCTCTTCATCATCTTCACGACAATTCTCTTCATTCTTTCTCTACCTCCATAGCTTCCACTCAAGCCTCATCATCAAATCCTTCCAAAAGAGCCAAAATAACTATCATTCCACCAAGAAAACTCTTTGTTGATTTGATAAATGTAGATGATGACACTACCACACCTTCTCCCACAACAAAATCATCATCTCCATCTCCACTAAATGCACCATCAAAAACTTCATCAACCAAAGATACATCATCTACCTTTGGCACCACTTCCTCCTCATTTGAATCAAAACCTCAATCTTCACCTCTTTCTTTAAATGACATACCTTCTCCTTAACCATCTAATCCTTTTCTTGATGACATATTGGATGCTCCTTCAAGACCTCCAAATCCACCTCCACTTCATATTCATCCTTCATTGGATATTACTCTCTTCTTGTCACCACTTACTCCTCTTGATCATATTCTTGATACCCCTTCACCACCTTCACCACCACCACCACCTCAACCACCTATCATGGGTCATCCCATCTATTTCAACATGTTTGACTATCATGGGGTAAAATGTCTTTGTTGTTTTCACAACCAAAATCTCATTCTTTCTCTTATGGATGAGATGAATTTCATGTTTACTCACCTTGCGTATCTTCTTACTTCCGCTATTGCATCACCCTCTCCACCTCATTCTTAAAACATCTTCAATGCTTCTAAAATAATGTTTCACCCAACCTTTTGCTCAAAGCCATTTTCTATGACTCAAGAATCATCTAGGTTTTATATAGTACTTAGAATGTTGTTATGGTTATGTCTTCTTTATTTAAATCTAGTCTTGTAATGTTCATACTTTCATGTATGAATTTGTTTTATTATTATGAATGAATGAAGTTTTATTATTATGGGTGACTTGTATGCATATATTTTGTTGGCTACTTCTTTTCTACATAGCCATATATATATTTGTCGTAATTATTGCTACTTGTTAGAAATGTTTCTTGCAGTTGTATTTCTAACTTGGTTTTGTAGCAAAATCCCATACGCTCAATCCCTTGGTGCCCCAAACGAGGGGGAGCATAAATCAAGGGGGATTCTTGTCATCGTCGATTTGTTTCTTCTCTACACGGTCAACCTTTTTAGATTCGACAAAAAGGGGAGAAATGAATCATAACTTATTAATAACTTGCAAAATTTTATTTTTATCTAAAATGAATTTATATTTTGTCATCATCAAAAAGTGGGAGATTGTTAATACAAATAATGCCTAAAAGGTTATTTATATTTTTCAACTCTTCCACATTTTGAAGATGCAAAAATGTAAAAACATCTACGATAAGAATAAACCTTTACGTGTTGTTAATCGTAAATTTCCATTTCAACGTAAATCATTTAAGGTATGAATAAACAAATCATTAAACATGCTTAGTGATCAAGAAAACATTTTTCTTAAACCATTACATTTCTACAAAAGTATTTTTACAAAAATAAAAATATACAAAATATTTTTATTAATAAAAGAAATGTTTTATTTAATTATAAAAATTTGAAACTGGTTTTCCCCCAAAACAGAAGGTTCCATACCAGTTTCAACATTCCCCATTAAAAGACAAAATAGGAGAGTCTACCTAGAGGCGACCTCCTGATAGGCAGGACGGCCCCTAGATATATTTGGGATCGCCCACAGGAGACGTTGCCCAGTCCTGGCTATAAATACTACACTATTCCCTGCAGTTTTTCACACCTCTAAGCATGAATTTTTCAGATATATTTCTCTCACTAAAACCTTCTTTATTTCTCTGAATCTCTTGATCACTAACATAGTTTAATCTTATTTCAAGTAATCCAACCTCATCTTCTACCTTCTTCCTTCCTCTTCAAATGCAAGAGAAGAACACTCGTATTCGCCAAGAAACAAAGTGTTATAGATTAGAGATTTCTTCTATCTTCTTCTAAGATCCAAACCTCTATTTTTTTAATCTTGTGTTTGTGTGTAAAATTGAATAGTGTATAAATTCGATTATGTTGATCGTGTGTCGGTTAGTATTTAAACTTTAAAATACATTGGTGAAGTGGTAGATTGGTTCTAGCTAAGATTAGGACTCGACATTTAGCTTAGTGTCGAAAAACAACGTAAGCGACGTGTAAACGGTTTTCTCCGCCTAAAGGGAGCTTGTTGACTTAGTGAAATCTCGAGTCAGATACTCGAGGAGTGGAGTAGGGCGAAGAAGAGCTTCTTAGCCGAACCACTATAAATGTTGGTGTTATGGTTTGATCGTTCTTTCCCTTATCTCTTTTATTGTGTTTTGTATATCTTTCGTTGTTTATATTGTGAATGTGAGTAGATAGATATATTGTTGTTTCATATTGTTGGTTGATTGAAACATACAAATCGAATCGAATTTATTTTTGAAGCAAACTCTTAAAACGCTAATTAACTGGTAAACTATTCAACCCCCCTTCTAAATTCCACAAGGAAGATGGCAGCCCGTATAATTTTTTTTTTTTTTCTATTTTTCTTGATTTTTTTGTTTTTCTTTTTTCTTTATTCTTTTTAATTTTTTTCTATTTTTTTGGGTACACTTTTGCCCTGTCGTCTGCTAAAACATAATAATACATGACTTGGGGTTTATAAACGTACCCCTACACTTGAGTTTTTGATACTTAATGGCATTAAATAATCTAATGACCCGAATCGAAAGGATCAAAATAACATGGAGTGTATTAAGCACGTATAGGGGTAATACTTTTTCTTCCCTATTTCTCTATAAAATAAAAACTACCATGAATTCTAATCGTTCCAAAACTGTATACACTAATTAATGCAGATCGAATATAAAAACAAGCCACACAAACACAAGAACTAATCCAAAATTTTCAAAAAGAGAAATTCTCTTATTTAATAAAGTTGTAGGTTTCTCCAAAGCTGCCATAGACAACCCTAAAATCATCCTTATAAAGGAGGATAAGTTCTAGATAAAAAAGAAATAAAATCACAAACAAAACGTAATTGATCCTATCCAAAATAAAGCCTAAAAATAGAAAAACGCCCTTTTGAGACCAGAAACGACCCCGAAAGGCCCAAAACTGACAGAGCTTATGGTAAAGTGATAAGTCTTGACCGTTGAGCTGCCGTTCTGATGGACCATGCGGAATTTCAGTCCAATCCGTACAAAATTTGTTGCTGCAAAATAGGCGCCAAGCGTATTTGTCACGTTGAATCGCTCGTTGACCGTATCTGCATCATCCTCCCTTTCTTGAAAAAGACTCGACCCCGAGTCTGGCTCATCATCACTATCTTCTTTGTATGGAGACAAATCTGCAACATTAAAAGTGGCAGAAACATTATAATGACCAGGAAGCTCATCGTGTATGCGTTGTCGTTTAGATGTTTTCGTTTTAAGAACACAAAAAATACCATCTCCTCGCGGTTTCTACTATCCCAAAACGCTCCTGCCAGAAAAATGCTCCTTACGAAGATAAATCAAAACTAGATCAACCCTCCCGATAACAAAACCTGTTTTACCCTTATCCCGCATGTTCCTTTTATTGATTTTTATGCGAATACTTTGTTCTGAACCGGCCGATGCAACGCTTTAATCGACTCAGACTAGTCAGTCCCTTCCTCACTAATTTCACCACCTCTTGAACAGGGACCAAATCAGAGGAGTAATCGGACTCCATTCATACACAACTTCAAAAAGGAGCTAATACTTGTAGTGCGATTAACCGACCTGTTATAGGCAAATTCAGCTTGTGGAAGAATAAGATCCCACTGTTTGGTATTGTCCCCAATTAAACTGCGCAAAAGATTTCCTAAACTCCGATTCACAACTTCAGTCTGCCCATCAGTTTGGGGATGATGAGAACTACTGAACTGTAACTTAGACCCCAAACGAGTCCACACAGTACACTGAAAACGACTCACAAACTTGACATCTAGATCAGAAGTAAGAGTTTTAGGAACACCATGCAATTTTACAATTTTGCTAAATACAACGATCGCAACTTGACTAGCCATCGCTACTTGACTAGCATCAAAAATTTTTAAACAAGGTACAAAATAAGCCATCTTCAAAAATCGATCAACAACTACCATAATAGAATCTTTAGCTTGCTGAGTACGAGGCAAACCTAAAATAAAATCCAAACTGACATCTTCCCATGGAGCAACAGGAACCGACAAAGGAGTATACAAACCTGCATTACTAATATGAGTTTTGGAAATGTGGCATGTACGACACCTCTCAAGAAGCCTATTGACATTACGTTCCATCTTGGACCAATAGAACTGTTCACAAAGTAGGGCCAAGGTCTTATCACGCCCAAAGTGACCCGCTAATCCACCGGCATGAAACTCTAAAATAATAGCTTCACGCAAAGAACAAAGAGGAATACATAACCGTGCACCGTAAAACAAATAACCATCTAGCTTGGAAAACTGCTGAAAAGGACCATTATCACATTTACTCCATATCTCCCTAAAATTAGGGTCATCGCAGTAAAGCCCACGAAACGAATCAAAACCTTGTACTCGAATCTGCATAGTGGTAATTAACGAATGACGACGACTGAGCGCATCCGCAACCTGATTATTCGACCCAACCTTATGTCGAATAACGAATGAAAAAGCCTGAATAAATTCCACCCACTTAGCATGGCGAGGCTTCAGCTTATGTTTCCCATTAATAAATTTCAAAGTCTCATGATCAGCAAACAGGACAAATTCATTAGAAAGTAAATAATGTAGCCAAGTATCTAAACTATGATTAATAGCACAAAATTCCTTATCATAAGTGGAATACTTGCGTCTCGCATCATTCAGTTTTTCACTAAAGAAAGCAATTGGCCGCTGATTTTGACTTAGAACACCACCAATGCCCACTCTAGAGGCATCACACTCAACCTGGAAAACTTCATTAAAATTAGGTAATGCCAAAACAGGAGCCTCGGCTACCTTAGCCTTTAGAATGTCAAAAGCCTTGGCAGCCTCACTTGTCTATGTGAATCGACCACCCTTCATACATTTAGTTAAGGGCGCGATTTTAGAACTAAAATTTTAGATAACACGCCGGTAGAAGGACGCTAACCCGTGAAAACTGCGAATGTCATGAATAGTGGAAGGTGTTGGCCAGCTAATAATAGCCTCAACTTTTGCTGGGTCCATTTTTATGCCGCTACCAGTGATAATATACCCCAAGAAAGTCACTTTAGTCACAAGGAAGTGACACTTTTTCCCATTAGCATATAATTTCTGATCCCGTAAAACAAAAAATATTTACCGAAGATGGGACAAATGATGTTCAAGACTGCTGCTATATATCAAAATATCATCAAAGTAAACGACAACAAAGTGACCAATAAAAGGTTTAAAAACCTGATTCATAAGGCACATGAATGTACTCGGCGCATTAGACAGTCCGAAGGGCATAACCATCTACTCGTACAGTCCATATCGAGTTTTGAAAGTTGTCTTCCATTTATCTCCAGGTCGCATCCGAATATGATGATATCCACTCCTCAAATCAATCTTAGAAAAAATGGTAGAACCATGTAGCTGGTCAAGAAGATCATCCAATCGCGGAATAGGAAAATGATACTTGATCGTTATCTTGTTTACAGCTCTACTATCAATACACATCCGAAAAGTACCCCCATGTTTGGGTACCAACAAGGCAGGTACTGCACATGGACTCATACTCTCCCGAATCAACCCTTTCTCCAGCAACTCAGTCACTTGTCTTTGAAGCTCTACAAACTCCTTCGAATTCATCTGATAAGCTAGTCTGTTTAGGATAGCGGAACCTGGAATAAAATCGATGCAATGCTGAATGTCTCTTATAGTCGGTAATCCATGGGGTATGTCACCAGGAATCACATCAGCAAACTCCCTAAGCAATGGCTGAACTTGTAGGGGAGTGATCCGCTCTGACTACACCTTAAAATATATATAATATAATGAAATATCAAATATATAGTAAGAATAGTCTAAAAGCAGAATCAATGATACCGAGAAGTAGTATAGAGCTTTCCCGGGTCGTAAATCCCCAACGAGGCTGGAATGGTAAATCGATACGATCGAAGATTTGAGTTTGAAGGAAGGAATGAGTTTGGGAAGTTGAAAAAGTCAAATTAAACAATAACGGACTAAAACGTTTAAGAAAAACCTAGAAATTACGAAATTAAACTAGAAAACGAAGGCCCGAATCCCGAACAAAAGGGGGAAAACCTAAAATCTTTAAAAATAAGCCTACGAAGAAATTTTCACTTCTAAACTACTCTATGGACCAAATAATACTCTTATGGACCAAATAACGGAGATTGAAAAAGACTAGACCGGAAATCGGAAGTTCGTTTGACCTAAAACGAGTCAAAACAAAAAACCCGAACCGGACCCGTTCTTTTAAAAGATTGAAATGTTATAAAAATGATTCTAACGAAAAATTTTATATTTTTCCTACAAACTAGATGGTAAATGTAAAATTTTCTTAAAAAAGCAAAAATATTTTTTTTTGATAATTTTTTTAATTTATTATGAATTAAATAAAAAACAAAAAAAACTTTTTTTTTAAACTAAATTAAATTATAAAAAATACTAAATGATCACTAAAAATTCTGAAAAAATTCTGAAAATTTTTCTAAAAATACTTTACACTATAAAGGTCCTACGAAAAATGGAAAACTCCCACCAGCTTATGCAATAAGCCCCGAAATAAGCTTCACAGCTTATTAGCTTATAATACACAAAATGTGTATATAACCAAAGTGCCTTGGGTCTTTAACGAAAAAGACCCAAGGGCGCAGTGGTAAGTGGTGTTGTGTAAAGGGGATGTACCGCTTGGTCTCGGGTTCGAGTCTTGCTCACCCGGACCAAGTGTCTTCCCCTTTTTTTTTTTTTTGAAAACTCAAAGAAGCAAAGTTGTTAAGCTCGTGGGGCTTAACAACTTTGTCAACTAGAGCTTTTGCTGAAAAGCAAAGAATAAGCTTAAAAATAAGCTCAAAGTTGACAGAAGTGCTAAAAATGCTTATAAGCTAAAAAAGGCTAAGTCTTTTTAGACTTAGGGTCGAATTAAGCTAAGACAAAAGCTAAAATAAGCTAAGAGGGGCTAAACTAATCTAAATAAGCTTAAAAGTCTAAAGGCTTAAGGCCTAATAAGCTGTGGGGAGCTTATTATACCAGAAAAGCTTAAATAGAGCTTAAAGAAGCTAAAAATGCTTAAAGCTAGGACAAATAAGCTAGAGAAAGGAAATAAGCAACCTAAACTATCTAACCTAGCCTAAAAACTCTTGGGAAACAGTTGGGGCTTATGGGATAAGCTGAATAAGCCAAAGTCAAAAAAATAAGCAATCCTTCAGCCTAAGGGGTTCAAGAACAGCCAAAGGGCATGTTTGGACTTGAAAATAAGCACACAAATGAGGCTTTTAAGAGCTGAAACTGAAGAGGCTTATAGAAGAGCCTATAAGCTCTTAAAATAAGCCAAAAACTTGGGCTTAATTGCTCTTAGTGGCTGAGAAAGATGAGCTTAAAGTTCCCCCTTTGCACCAGGGGAGCTTTAAGGCAAAGCTCAAGGGCTTATTTGACAGCTTATTTTAAGCTGTCAAATAAGCTCTAAAATCACAAATAAGCTCAAACAGATTGAGTGCTATAGCCAAGGGGCTTGTGCACCAATTTTGAGCTTTTGAAAATTAATTTTACTTGCTTATTTTTGTGAATGAAAAAGGGCTTTTGGTTTTTTACAAACTGTGACAGAAAAAAGGCTTGGTGGTTTTGACTTATAAAGTCAAAAGAACAAAGGCTCTTGACAGCCCTTTTTGGACACTAAAGACACACCTTTTTGAATGCTTAAACTCAAACCACAAGTGCTTAATCAAATAAGCACTTGTGGGTTACTTAAAAACTTCACAGTTTTGAACTTAGATTGCAAAACCTTAGAAAACTATTTTACAACTAAAAACTTTCTAAAAACAGCTTGAAATTGCTTAAAAACTTATGCTTAAATTGACCAAGTAACCATAACCCATGCCAAAACCCTTTTTGACCCGTTTTGGTCTTGTACCAAACACCCCTTTATCTCAAAACTGTCAAACCAAAATGGGTTTAAAATACATTTTTAAACTAAAACTTTAAAAACCTTTTATCTACTCCTACTTATTTTGACTTATTTAACCTATTTCAAAACTAAAAA
>BQNB010137760.1:0-17800 GCA_026074375.1 Tanacetum coccineum
GCTTCACGGTAACTCTCTAAAAGAAAAACGCACAAAAGAGTTTGTTTAACTTTCAAAGGTGAGCCGTACCTCGCGAGAGACACAAAAGGTAAGTTTTTGATATTTGGTTCGGGGACTTATTAATGGATAATACTTCAGTTGAAAGTATTATTTGTTGGTGTTCTTTTACCAACTTGGTAATTTTTTTTATGGACAATGTTTTTATTTTTTGATTTTTTCTCTTTTTTTTATATTATATATACTAATAAAAGAAAAATCTTTTTGTATTTTTTTTATAAAAAAATAAGCAAAATAACTTCACACGGAAGAATCTTCAAACACAAATTGTCAAACGGCTTCAACAATCGTAAACAATCCTCCCCGGCAACGGCGCCAAAAACTGATTCGTTCTGACTATATCCTTTAAAAATATAAATAATAAATATATATAAAATATACTTATAAATATATAAATAAGAGGGTAAGAATAAAAAAAATCACAATTATAGTAATCCGGGAGTATGATTCCCGGGTCGTTATACCCAACGAGGAATGCAATTGAAAGTCGAGAGTCGTTTTGAGAATTGATGCTTGAATGGAACAAGATTTAGATTGGTTTTCTAAAACTACGGGAAAATTAAGGCAAAACTTAAAAACAATTAAGGTAAGACAAATTTTAACTAAAAACGCAAAATGGGAATCCTAAACGGGACCTAAAAACCCTAAATTATCAAAATTAAGTCCTAAATTGATCTTTTTGGTTTTTATAAGTCTTAATTAACCAAAAAGCTAGAACAAAGAAAACTACACAAAAAACGAAGGTGATTAGGGCTTGAAAACACTAAAAACGTGAACGGTATTCAATCTCGTTCTTTAAAAAACAAAATTTTGCACTTTTAACCCTACGAAAGCAAATCTAATTTTCCTAGGTTTTAAATATTAAAAGAAAATTTTCTAAAAAATAATTATATTTTTTTTTACTTTTTTATAACTTTTTATGAATTAAAAATGATTTTAATGAAATTAAATGTTTAAAAATACTAAACTATTTATAAAAAAACTGGAAAAATCGTAAAAAGTAGCTTGAACAGTGGGGAATCTAAGAGAAATAAGGTGGTGAAAACAGCTTATCGAATAAGCTGTGAAATAAGCTAAAACAGCTTATTATACAAAAGAGCTCAAAATGTGTATAAATAATAGATTTTGCAAACATAAACTGAAAAAGACCCAAGGGCGAGTTGGTAGTGCGTGTGGTGTGTATAAAACGTTTGGTCGAATAGGGTTGAGGTCTCGGGTTCAAGTCCTGCTCACCCTTGACTTCCCCCAATTCCCAAATGTTTTTTACATGTAATTTTTTTACAACTTTTTAGAGGGATTAAAAATAAGCAACTTTTGTAAAACAACTTTTTTTATTAACCACGAATAAGCACTAAATAAGCTGTCTAAAGAAAGAATAAGCCTACACTTCACTAAGCTATGAAAATGCTAACTGTTTCGCAAATTAAGCATTAATAAGCTAATGAAAACTTAAAATAAGCTAAGACAGATAAAAGGGCATATCTAAAAAGCACTTAAGAACAAAAATAAGCAACTACAATAAGCTAGAATGGCATTTTAATCAAAAAGCTGTAAAACTTAGAAATTTTAAGCTAATAAGTAAATAACCTCAAATAAGCTCTAAACTAAAGAGAATAAGCTCAAATGGGCTTAATCTAATCTAATAAGCTAAACTAAACCTAGAATAAGCAAAAGCAATAAGCTAATAAGCTAATAAGCCTAAATAAGCAAATAGATATTTGGCCAAAACTGTTAAGCGGACTTTTCTAGCTTATTTTTAAGCTAGAAAAAGGATCCTTATGGCTTAGTGGCTTATACCACTAAAAAGAATGGCCAAAAAGCTACAATAAGCAACAATGAAAAAAGCAGTTTGAAATTCAAATAAGCACTTAAAAAGCTTCATGAAAAGGCTATCTCATACAGATTCAACACTTAGACATAATTCTTGCAGAAACTTTTGCAATCTTAAACAAAACACCACTTTTGACTTAAAAATAAGCAAACAAATAGAACCTTATGACTATATAACCTACAAACAGATTAAGATTTGACCTCAAAGAACTTATATCAACAATCAAAAAGCATTTTGAAACTCACAATAAGCCATAGCAAGCAAATGAAAAAGCAATTTCTTCTTTTTTCAACACTTAGCAAAATTTTTGACAGATTTGGTAAAACACAAACCAAACAATGCAGGCTTAAGGAACTTTGTTTTAACACTCAAACAAACACAAAAAAATCATAAAAACACAAGGGTTATAGGTCTAATCAAATAAGCTTATATAATAAGCTATATGTTCGCAGATTCAAACAACTACTTATATAACCTATGATTTAGAGATTTAACACTTAAAATTTAAAACAAACTAAATTTTATGACTAATATTATCTAATCAAAGTTGACTCAAAGGCACAAAGCAGGTTTTGACCCATTTTCACCCATAAAACCTACTGACCCAAACACCCATTTAACTTTAAAAAAAACACATTTTGGCTTAGAAAATTAGTTTTTAAAACTAAGACTTCAAAGACCAGATGTTTTATAAGTTATTAAGATAGTATTAAGCAAGTTTCAACAACCAATAAGCACTTAAATGAGCTAAAACAGATTATGTAAATTTTTAAGCTATTTAAGGCAGATTGTGAGAAAACTCAATTAAATGATTTCTAAACTACAAAGCAAGAATAATAAGCACTAAACATCATAAGCAAACATAAATAAGCAAATATAAGCAAAAATAAGCAATGATAAGCAATGCTACAGTAAAATGCAAGAAAATGAAGAAAGTAGAACTTACAAAGGCCCTTGCTCAAAACAGGGCAATCAAGCTTATAAATAAGCTAATCTACAAGCTCTAGTTTGTAAAAAGACAAGCTAGTATTGTCCATAAGCCCATCTAAATCCGGCTTATCATCTAAATAAGCTGTGGTGTTTTTTTGGTGTGATTTCTTTTTTTGTTTTTTTGTAAAATTTTCTTAAGTACTCTATATTTAAATGAAAACAGATTTAACAATATGCTTAAATAAGATCTTATAAAAGGCTTATGCAAGATTTTTGATAGCTTTTGAACACAAATAAGTAAAACAGTTTTTAAACTAGAACTTGAAATTTCATTAATTCATAAAAAGAAACATTACAATATTTAAAAGATTACAATAAAAATTAAGCAAAGTAAAAACTTAAACTAAAAACTAACTTAAAAACTTCCTTCAAAGCTTACAAATGAGCCAATTTATAGTAGCCACAAAGATTCTAGGAGTGTGCTTTCTTTGTGAGAGCTCTTGCAGGTGTGTTTGTTGTGTGAGAGCCTTCAAAGTCTCATCATAGCCATTGAAATTGAGTAGTGCCCAAGTCATATGATCATACCCCCGTCTTTTCTTTCTTGTTCTTTGGACGATATGGGGTTAGGGGATTTCCAAGGTGGATTTTGGTGGGAATATAGGTGTGGGGTGTGTAGACAAAGTGGAGAAGAAAGGGGAATAGTGTTTGGCATTTTAGGGGGTAGTAAGGACAGGACAACTGAAGAAGATGTACAGTTGTTGACGCAATTTTTTTTGAAGTTTGAAAAAAGGAAAGAATGGTCCCTGAGAGTATATAGGTGTATGGCATCCTAGGCCCTTTGAGGTGTTTTGCAAATTTGGCCCTTTGGTTTGATATGGTTTGTACCGTTAGTCATTTAAAGGACTAACGGGGTTAAGGTTAAGGATAACCGGGAGTTATAAGTGTATATGGGTTGGCTTGGGCTTTGGTAGGGCCGTTTGTAAATATAAAAAGGTTTATTGTGACTTTGGGCTTATAAATAGGGTTTAAGGTTAAAAGGTTTGTAAAGTATAAGTGTATAAGTTTTTTGGGGGGCCATGGGGACCCGGGACCACTAGGTGGGTACTGTGGGCCCACTTTTGACAATTTCGTTTTCCCGGTTTCTGTTTTCCGATGCTTTTCCCCAATCCACTTCTCGGGGTTGACTTTTGACTTTGACTTTTTTGTTGACTTTGACTTGGTCTTTTTGACTTCTCACTATCTTTCCGTTCTCGTGCTTGGTTTTGTCGTTTTGGCTTCGATTTTTGTCCTTTTCTTGGATATCCGTTACCTGCATAATACAAATGCAAAACATACAAATACAATGTATTTTTGGTATGTTTTTGGTCAATTAAGTCCGTTTTTAGTGGTCAAAGGTATGTGTAATTAAACACATACCAATATGTTCAAGATACGTGCCCTAATGCGATAATACCTAGTGCTAAGAAGGTTACTGTCAAACCCACGAACAATGTTAAGAAAGTTAGGTTTGCTGAACCTCTCACATCCTCAAGCAACATTAAACAGGTAGAGTATTCTAATACATCAAATTCTAACACACCTGTGTTGTCTTTTACAGGAGTGAAGTGTTCTACTAGTAATTGCGGATCAAAGCCTCCAGGCAATAAAAAGAATTATAGGATCTCGCAAACACCAAGTAGGAACAAGAAGAATAAGTAGAAAGCTCAAGACCTAGGAAAGTGAATAAGTGAATCATGTTGTATAAGAAGCCTGTTGAGAAGTGAAATGTTTATCATTCACTGTCAAAAGCGAATTTTGGAAATTCACTGTGAACTTATAATAAATCGATGTTTGATGGTGTTCATGATAAATGTCTTCTTGATCTTGTGCAAAATGGGAATAACCGTACTAAATCTGATAAGAAACATAGAAAACAAAATATTTGGAAACCTACGGGTCATGTATTCACTGGGGTTAATATACAAAAATGTTACTAAAGTTTGCCTAAATGTTCACCTAAGTTACTAAAGTTTTTTTGGTTACAAAAAGGTTACTCAAGTTTACTCAAGTATACAGGTGAATTTTTTTAAGGGTAAATAAGCCAAATAATAAGCCTCTTTGTAAAGGTTCAGTAACCCAAAAAATAAATCCGTATACTTGAGTAACCTCTTTGTAACTGTTTTAAAGTTCAGTAACCCAAATGATAAATCCGTATACTGAGTAACATATTTGTCAACCAATAAAAACTTTAGTAACTGAGGTGCACATTTGGGCAAACTTAGGTAACATATTTGTGTATTAACCCTATTCACTGATGTAGGATTTAAGTGGAAATCAACGGGCAGAATCTTTACTATAGTTGGTAACTCGTGCCCTTTAATTAGGATCACCTCAACTAACGTAGTGCCTCATAGGCAAACCACTTCCCACTCAGATGAAATACAAAAACCAGAGATAAAAGTCTATAGCAGTAAACCCAAAAATGTTAAAAATATAGGTTTGATTAAAATAGCTAAGATTATAGAATCTAAGAATGCTAACCACTCAAAACCCAATCAAATTTGGGGATCCACTGCAAAAGATATTCCATCGTCTTCTTCTCTTGTCATGACAGGTTGTCCAGATTGTACTTTGGTATCTAGACTCTGGCTGTTCGAAACACATGACAGGGAATCGCTCTCAGCTCATGAACTTTGTTAGTAAAATTCTGGGTACTGTTAGATTCAAGAACGACCATATTGCAAGGATAATGGGGTATGGTGACTATCAGCTGGGAAACGTTATTATCTCAAGGGTATACTACGTTGAGGGACTTGGACATAACTTATTTTCTGTTGGCCAATTTTGTGATGCGGATCTTGAAGTTGCATTTCGGAAAAACACTTGCTTTATTCGAAATTTAGAAGGTGTTGATCTACTTTCAGGGTCCCGAGACACAAATTTGTACACAATTTCTCTTGATGACATGCTTAAATCATCTCCGATCTGTCTTCTATCAAAAGCTCAAAGGACTTAATGAGCTGGTTATGGCACCGTCGTTTATCTCATCTTAACTTCAGTACTTTGAACAAGCTAGCTAAAGACGGTCTTGCCTGAGGAATTCCAAGACTTAAATTTCAGAAAGATCATTTGTGTTCAACATGTGCATTAGTAAAAAGCAAAAATCCTCTCATCAACACCAATAGCTGAAGAACACAAACCAAGAGAAACTATAATTCTTTTGCATAGGATTTGAGTGGACCCGATACTTGTGGCTACTAAACGGAAAAGGTATATCTTAGTGATAGTCGATGATTACTCAAGATTTACCTGGGTCAGATTTTTGAAGACAAAAGATGAAGCTCCTGCGGCCATCATCAAATGTATTAAAAACATTCAAGTTCGTTTGAAAGCCACAGTCCGGAATGTTCGAACAGATAATGGAACCGAATTTGTCAATCAGACACTTCGTGAATGGTATGAAAATGTTGGCATCACGCATCAAACTTCTGTAGCTCGCCACTGCAAAGAAATCCACCGCAAGAAAAAACGGGTGGGGGGGTTGTCGAAAGGAGAAATCCGACTCATGTAAAGCTTTCGAAACTATGCTAATAATTCTAAAGCTCCATTATTTCTTTGGGCCGAAGCTATCAGTACTGCTTGTTACACCCAAAACTGTTCTTTGATACGCCTCCGATACAACAAAACTCCATACGAGCTTATGCAAGACAAGAAACCGGACTTATCATTCTTTTATGTCTTTGGTTCACTTTGCTATCCTACCAATGACAATGAGGATCTGGGTAAATTTGATGCAAAAGCAGACATTAGGATTTTTGTTGGTTACGCGCCTGCAAAGAAAGCGTTCAGAATCTACAACAGAAGGACCCGAATAATTACTGAAATAATTCATGTAACGTTCGATGAGCTAACAACAATGGCTTCTGAATAATTCAGTTCAGGACCCGGGCTTCAAGGAATGACTCCTGCTACATCCAGTACAAGACTCGGTTCAAATCCTATTTCTTAACAACCTTGATTGCCACCAATAATAGATGATTAGGATCGGTTGTTTCAACCAATGTTCGATGAATACTTTAACCCTACACCAATTGCTGTTTCTCCATTTCAAGAAGCTGTTGCTCCATGAGCTGAAGTATTAGCTGATTCTCCTGTGTCAACTTCCATTGACCAGGATGCTCCATCAACAAGTATTCCTTCATCACAAGAACATGAACAGTCTCCAATCATTTCTCAAGGTTTTGAAGAATCACCAAAAACACCAACATTTCATGATGATCCACTTAATGAATCTCCACAAGACTCAACTTCTCAATGATTCATCACTAAAGTAATACAAATCCACACTCCATTTGAACACCTTGGTAGATGGACTAAGGATCATCCTATAGAAAACGTGATCGGTGATCCTTCTCGCTCTGTATCTATAAGAAAGCAACTCAAAATTGATGCCATGTGGTGTTATTTTGATGCCTTCCTTACTTCAGTAGAACCCAAGAACTTTAAATAAGCAATGACCGAACCATCATGGATCGATGCAATGCAAGAAGAAATTCATGAATTTGAAAGACTTGAAGTTTGAGAATTGGTGCCGTGTCCAGATAACGTGTTCTTAATAAAAATCAAATGGATTTATAAGGTCAAAACAGATGAATCTGGTGGGGTACTAAAGAATAAGGCTCGACTAGTTGCTCAAGGATTCATACAAGAAAAGGGTATCGATTTTGAGGAATCATTTGCACCAGTTGCTAGATTAGAGGCCATTCGTATCTTCATAGCAAAATGCCCCCCCCTTTTATTGGGGGCTCACAAGAATATGACAATCTACCAAATGGACGTCAAAACTGCTTTCTTGAATGGTGAACTCAAAGAAGAGGTCTATGTTTCTCAACCAGAAGGATTTGTTGATCAGGATAACCCATCGCATGTGTACAAGCTCAAAAAGGCTCTTTACGGTCTAAAACAAGCAAAGGACCACGTGCATTGGTAAATATATGTTTTCAACTTCCCTCCTTCTCAACAATTCTCCAAAGGTTGCAGTTGAAACCAATCACCACTTCACACGGCATGCTGGAAAACGACATATTACTGTACAAATTTATGTTGAAGAATAATATTTTCATCATCTAATACTTATCCATAATGTGATGAGTTTGCTAACAGATACCAATAATTCAAGATGTCGATGATGGGCAAATGTCATTCTTTTTAGGATTACAAATATCTAAGTCCAGAGGCACTTTATAACCAATCTCAAATATGCTATGAAATTGTTAACAAATATTGTTTGCATTCTACTACTGATTCTGTCGACACAAAACAACCCATGATTGAAAACAAGAAAACTGGATGAGATCTATAGGGCGGAAACCAGATTGATGCTACTCTTTACCGGGCATATTAGATCTTTACTGTATCTTACATCAGTAGACCTGACCTTTAACTATGTTGTCTGCTTATGTGCCGGTACAGGCTAATAGCTACCGAAAGCACTTACTAAGCGGTGAAATGGATCTTTCGATACTTAACAGAACTCATTTCACATGGGTCTACTGGTACTCGAAGGATACCGATATGTCAACTCACGCTTATGCAATGCCGATCACGGGGGGTGTCAGACACTAGACGTAGTACACCGGAAGCGCTCATTCTATAGTGATAAACTTGTTAGCTGTCGTTCAAAGAAACAAAAAAGCACTGCTATCTCGAGACAGAGCTGAATATATTGCCTTGTCTGGATGTTGCTCGCAAATTCTATGGATGCGTTCACAACTAACCGACTATGGTTTTAAATTCAATAAGATTCCTCTGTACTGTGACAACAAGAGTGCGATTGCTTTATGTTGCAACAATGTTCAACATTCAAGAGCTAAGCACATCGATATTCGCTACCATTTCATAAAGGAGCAAATGGAGAATGGAACGTGGAGCTATAACTTTGTCAGGACTGAAGACCAACTGGATGACATCTTTACTAAACCGTTGCCATCGAAGAGATTTAACTTCTTGATCGATAAGCTTGGTATGAGAAACATGTCTCCAGAAACGTTGAAACGTCTGGCAGAGGAAATGGACGAGTGATGGTGGTAACTCATATCCTGTATATATGTACATATGAAAACATAAAAAATCCAAAAAGAGTTTCCTTTTATAAAATTTTACAAAAACAAAAAAAAAATTAATAAAAAAATCAGAAAAATATAAAAATATGTATCTCTGGCATGTCTTCTGAAAATCGATAACATTTACGGCCTTAGAAATGTTATTTAATAATGATACGAGGCTGTAAATAAAGTTCGAGCAGACGTTTCAAAAGCTTTCAAAACATGCCAAAATGGCTTGCTATTATTTCCGATAGTAACCCGGTCATCATCTTTAAGGCAAGTATGTCGTCAAAAAGAAAACTTGACCTCTCAAAGGGAATTTATTCTCGGGCATAGTCTACTTAATGACCATGCAAAGGCTTGTGATTACTTTGCATCACAACCCGTGCTTCTTATAATCCGTAAGTGTACGTGTCAGTGCGCTTATGTGTCAAAATAGGAAAAATCTTATTTTCTTGGGTTGTTGATTTTATTCAAAATATACTACAATCATGCTTTCAGATTTAACCATATCATCTATTTTAAGAACAATTTTGATCCATCAAATAATAGACTACAGCTCTTTCAATAGAAAACGGGTCATTATTTGAGGGGGAGAAACTGTCAAAATCATCTTCTTCATAATTAATAATGGGTCAATCGGAAAAGGTTTTAATGATATCGGGTGAATAATTAAAGGGGAGTTAATTAATGTTAACTCAAATCGGTTTTATTTGATATTTGTTTAATATTTAGGGGTATTAATGCAAACTGTGATACTTATTCTTGTTTACTAAACCTTAAGGACTAGTTTTGCCATTAAGGGAAACTTATAATTGCCTTAGGAATAGCTTTGAGAAACTTAGAAGTGTCATTAAACCTCAGGGGGAATTTATGCCAAATCTCAAAAGGTTCAAACATAAACACTCCCTTGTCCCGTCCTTGTTAAACACACAAACACAAACACACTCAAAAACCTTTTTCCTCCATTGCTAATTTTCAAAACCTTTAAGAATTCGTTCGATCTTTACTCTAAGCTTAAGGTACACGTGTTTGAATGTTATAATACCCATATAACCTAACCAAACCTGAATTGTGCGTGAAAATCCCTAAAATCGGCCTAAATTGAGACACCTTAAAAATTGGATGAAAAGTTAAATTGATTGAGGGGTTTTGGTCTTAATGGGGTCTAGTTGTTGTACCCATAACAACTTTTAATGGGGACAACTCATTCATATGATTCGAGTGACTCTCTATGTCGAAGTTGATGAAAATGGGCAAAAACTTAGAAACGTTTGTGGGTTTGGGTTGTGTACTGATATAATGAATGTTTGAATGCATTTGTGTGTCATTAAAACTGGTTGTATGATGCATCTTATACATTTTGGGTTTTTCGTGTTCTCATGACTCGAACAAGTCAAAATTCAAGACTTTTGTGGTTAATACATATTAAAAAGATGTTAGAATGTCTCCTAAATGCTATGTGACCAAGTTGTGATAGTTTGTGCAGCTTAAAAGGGAAAAAAATTTAGAAATCGTTTTGTCATTGTGCGAACATACGTTCTATATACACAAGCAACAATATTGGTGTATAATAAATAAGGTCAAACTATACGTTCAAATAGTTACACAGGCGAATTATACGATGCTTATTACACAAGGCGAATTATACATGCTTAGTTACACAGGCGAATTATACATGCTCAGTTACACAAGCGAATTATACATGCTTAGTTAACACAGGCGAAATACGTGCTTAGTTAACTCAGGCGATCTATACTTGATTTTTTTTCTTGGAATCCAACTGCATAACCTAATCTAAGTATAATTTATCCCTATCTTGTCACTTAGTGATTAAATTAGGTGTAATTTTCCTTAGATATCTTAAGTGATTGCCTTGATTTCAATAATTAGCCTATAGTTAAAGTGATATATGAGTATGTGTGCTTATCCTGTGTGTATGTGTACTAGTTCTCTGAATTGTTTACATGTGTATTAGTTCTCTGCATTGTGTGCACGTGTATCCATTTGTTGCCTTTTATGTGTTAGCCTATCCCCTATTGTAAATCCTGCCCTGCATCAATATTTATGCATCATGGTCTAAATTGTCTGTCTGTTCTATATATAAATTTGTTTGTATATGAACTATATGTGACAAATCTTAGCAGAATCATATCTTCCATCACTGCTCAACAAACCAAGCTTGATCTTGAGCTTGTTCCCAAGGATGAATAGAATTGATATCGGTAAATGCAATGGAAGAATCCGTCGCGGATTGACACCAAGAGAACCCACATTTCAAGTCGTTTTGGATGCTATCGCGTCTCGCACTCCAGCTATCCTGCATTTCTCAATCAACTAAAAGCTGATGTCCCTGAAGTATATATGCACCAATTCTAGAACTCTGTATACAAGCATGATGACTTCTACAGATTCAAAATTAATAAGAAGAAAATATTCAAGCTTACCTTGGAAGTCTTTAGAGATATCTTTCAGATTTGTCCAAGAGTACAAGATCAAGACTTTGATGCACACCCACTGAAGAAGACACTGTGTCTTTCTTAAGAGATCTTGGTCATACTGGGGATATCACTTCACTCAATGATGTTGTTGTCGATCAGATGCATGACCTTGGAGAACTTTTGCTGCTCTTTTTAATAGAAGCTTATCAGGAAAAGACTAGTGGTCTTGACAAGCTCGCTCTCCAAAGCACAAATCATTTGTGGTATGTACTTTTAAAATAATGTAGATTATGTGGAGTTACTCTGGGAAGACTTCACCTATCAGATTAATAATAAAGACTTCAAAAAACAAGAAAAGATGTACTACCCTCGATTAACAAAAGTTATCATTCACCACTTTCTTATTCAAGAAAAGACACTTTCATGGAGAAACAAGATTGGGATGCATACCTCAAAGGATGACTACTTGATTAACACTTTAAGATTTGTTTCAAGAAAAGAAGCTTCTCAGATCTATGGAGCTGTTCTACCTGAATGTTTGACTAGTCTTGAGATGAAGGAATCCAAGGCTTACAAGACTTATCTTGGCTATTCTACAGGTTCTGTACCTCCCAAGATTGCTAGAAAATTCAAGAAAGCCTCTCCAACTAAGAAGGACAGTGATCTAGTCTTTGTAGATAAAGAACCTGTCCAGAAAGGCAAACGAGTTAAGAGATCTGCCAAGAAACCTTTAACTACTCCAGCTGCAGGTATTGTCATCAAATAGACCCCAGTGAAGACTACGTCTACAGGAAAGGAAAATGTGGATGTTTCACGTGGAAAAGGTATTGATCTGTTATATGAAGTAGCTTTGGCTAAAAAAGCTCAGTTGAAAGAAGTAAGGAAAAAGAGCTTAAGGGACTTTCACAAGACACATCCTAGTGGTTCTGGT
This sequence comes from Tanacetum coccineum, assembly GCA_026074375.1. Lineage (NCBI taxonomy): Eukaryota > Viridiplantae > Streptophyta > Magnoliopsida > Asterales > Asteraceae > Tanacetum > Tanacetum coccineum. The sequence goes on from BQNB010137760.1 coordinate 12,274, forward strand.
ACAGTTGCAGAAAAACCTCCAGATTGAAAAGATAACTCCTACTGTCATAAGTGAATGAACTGGTGATAAACTAGGGGTTCCCGATGTGACAGATAGGAGGACTCTAAAGAAGATGAACAGAGTCTTGGGGTAATGATGAAGACGACAGCAATGATGAACAAGAATCAAAGGATGAAAGCAGTGAGCATGAGAATGAAAGTGAAGAGCAAGAATCTGATGATTCAGAACAAGAAGATGAATCTGATAATGATAATCAAGAAGAGGAGGAAGTTAATCAAGAAAATGAATCTAAAGATGATGATATTGAAAGTGATGAAGATAAGGGAATGGATGATACTACCAACCAATTTGATGATGATGTAGACTCAAGATTGGAAGAGACCACTTAGACTGGTAAAGAGGTTGTTCAAGGTGAGGGTGCTGATTCTGAAATGATTGACGCTCAATAAGGGAATAAAAATTTGGAGACTACTCAAGAACAAGTTGTTGAAGATGCTTATGGTGGCAGATTTTCTACTGTACAGAAGAAGACTGAATTTCTTCTGCTACTGAGTTCTTCCGATCTCCCGATTTGGCAATCAAAATTCCTAAATTTTTTAGATATTCCTCATACTGATGCATAAATCGTTTCTCCATTTGACGTTCCAGTTCAGCATGAGGTACCAGATCTCAAACTACCACCACCTCCCTTCCTATACATGTTTATGTCATCACAACCATTCCTCAATCATACAAACCTTCACTCCTCCACCTCTTGTGTCAACTCCCACACCACCGCCAACAACTGAAGCTACAAATCCTCCAACTACACTTCCTGACTTCGCATCAGTCTTTCGATTCAACGATAGAATAACAGCATTGGAAAAAGAAGTTATTGAAATTAAAAAGGACCCTCTACACACTCAATGACCCCCCATTTCCCCCCTTATTGAATGAACATCTAGACACAAAGGTTGGATAAACCAGAAAAAGAAGAAATTTCATAAACTTCCTTTCAGAGTCTCTCACGGCAAGAATCAAAGAGCAAGTAAAATATCAACTGCCTCAGATTCTACCCAAGGAAGTGTCTAACTTCGCCCCACCTGTGATCGAAAAGTTGATTAAAGAATCACGTGATGAAGTTACTCTAGCAAAGGTGTCTTCTCAACCACAATCTACTTATAAGGCTGCTTCTACACTTACTGAATTTGAGTTAAAGAAGATTCTTCTCGACAAGATGGAGAAAAGTGAGTCATATCTGACGAGTCTCGAACACCGAGAGTGCTATGATGGTTTGAAAAAATCTTACGCTCTCGACAAAATTCTCTATTCTTAGAATGTAATATTCGTATGAAGCGTGGGCCAGAAAAACCAGGATAAAGATGAAGACCCTTTCGCTGGATCAGACCGAGGGTTAAAGAAGAGAAAGACAAGCAAAGATGCAGAACCAACCACAGGTCAGAAAAAGAAAGATTCAACGTTTGGCTCTTCCAAAGGCACTAAGTCTCAACGAGTCTTGTCCAACTCATAGGGAACCAATGTCGAGGTTGCAGACTCAGACATGCCACAAGATCAAGAAGGGAATCTGGGTGATAATGAAGATGAACCAAGGAAAGAGACTGCCTCTAGACGTGACTGGTTCAAGAAACCTACACCACCTCAAGAACCCTACTTACCCTGACTGGAATATTGTCAAGACTACTCAAGAAGGACCAACTCAAAATTGGTTAATGACTCTAGCAGCTCTACTTCTACTGATAAATCATTAAAAGACTTTGATGAATTGATGAGCACTCCCATAGACTTCTCTGGATACATCTTGAATGGCCTGAAAATCAAGAATTTAACTCAAGAAATCCTGTTAGGACCAGCATTCAGACTACTCAAAGGCACCCGCTCTAATTATGCTGAATTAGAATATGACTTTGAAGAATGCTACAAGGATCTTTCAGAAAAGCTTGATTGGGAAAATCCTGAAGGCGGTGACTACCCATTTGATCTTTCCAAACCCCTTCAATTGATCACACGTGGAAAACGTCAAAGAGTACCATTTGAATAATTCATCAACAATGATCTCAAGACAATGGCCGCTCAATATGATCTACCAAGCATTGAAGACATGGTTCCAAACATATGGAGTCTTGTTAAAGTTGCTTATGATAAATACGCGTTATGGGGTATCTCACATTGGAGAGAACAACGTAAGTCCTTCTATGCATATACAAGAGGCATACAATCAAGAGGAGATGTTTATTCTACAAAGCGTATTATGGCAGCGACTCATGTCAAGGTAATGAGGAAACATGGATACGGGTACTTAGAAGAGATTGTAGTGAGAAGAGCTGATAACGTATTATACAGATTCAAGGAAGGTGACTTTCTACGACTTCAGATTAATGATATCGAGGACATGTTACTTCTTGTGGTTCAGAATCGACTCACAAATCTTTCAGGGGATGATGTTGCTGACTTCGCAATAGCACTAAGAATGTTCACAAGAAGTCTGGTTATTCAAAAACGAGTCGAAAATCTTCAACTTGGAGTTAAAAGTTATCAAAAATAGATCAACGTCACCAAGCCTGATACTACAAGACCAGATCTCAGAAAAAGGAACCCGTACACTCCATACAAAGACCCTCAAGGACTCATTTATGTCGACGACTTCTAGAGGAACAGGTTGATGCGCTCCAACGAACTATACAAGTTTAGTAATGGCACATTAACCAGGCTTCTTTCTTCGCTCGAAGACATTACCAAGAATATCGACATGGAGTACTTGCCAAAGAGAAGATGGAGCACACTGAAAAAGAAAAGAGCTTATTTCATGATCAAGGACATCAACAAGCTCTACGGAACTGACCTCAGACTGCTGCAAAGAACAACATGACTTCGTCATATTGTGTTCATATCTCAAAGGTCATTTCGTATATCATAAACTTGTGAATTTGTATATATGTAGTGTAGACTTATGGTGAAAATAAGGTGTGCTCGAGTATAAAATTTTCAAGAATTTCTTAGTAAATTCAAAAAATTTCAAATTATTGTACTCAGCACAGTCTTATTTACCCTCAAAACTTGAGGGGGAGCATTAAAATGTTCCTTATAGTGATTATGTAACATTTTGTCCCCGAACGTTTAATCAATTGATATCCAAAATATCAAGGGATTAACATTTTGGATAAGGGGAGAAAATGTGATTAAACTGAATCTAAATTGTATTGACATGTGATCATATAAAATGGACTCAATGCACTCCAACACTTAGCATGTACTACGATTACGGTGCACATGTTAAGGGGGAGATTTTAGTGATGATGAAAAACTCTCAAAGTGTAAATCTTTTGATATTTATATCAAACACTTTGATTGAACTTTTCAATGTTTTTGGAAGGATTGTGATGAAATACCTAAAAGACCGACCATGTACTTAAATTTATGGAGTTATAAGGCGGTTAGGCATAGGTATTCAAATCCCATGATCCAGCCAGAACCGGAGGGATCTACCCAGGGATATCTACTAGATAGTGTAGAAGTCCTTAGGTATGATACAAAAGGAGAAAAAGTGAGAATCGGGAATAATGCCGACTGAGATGGAGCTAACACTGGAACAAACCCAAAAAGGTGTTAGTTATGAAGTCTCGGTAAGCATTGAAGGGGATGAATAATGAAAAAGAAATGTAAGGATAAAGGGTAAAAATAAAGAAGCCCTCCATACACTTAGGCAGAAACTGGGTCAATACATAATCTGTCGGAAACACTAAGGTGTTTTCTGACATTGAAGACAGTCATGGACCCAGTGACGCTATGCACAATCCTCCCTAGCCACTCAAGGTCTCTCTACAGACTCTTGTTTCATTTCTTATGGAGATTACACGCATTTCTATTAGTTTTCTCACTCCGAGTTAGTTGATATTGAAAAGGTGGCACTCAGCTCCAGCCTTCGATCACTAAATCAAATGTGCATTATTGAGTCTAGAGCCAAAAGAGATTATCCATAAATCACATTAGGACACTTATCCATTATAAAATAGTTTCTCACACATTATGAAATCTAGTAATATTATTTGAGTCCTACGCATTATCTTTGTGATTTTGCCAAAACATTAGAGTGATACTTATGTATTCACAATGACGATGGAAATCCTGCTTGAGCCAATATCAAACAAGCTTTTGGTAAGTGACTTATGCGATTCTTATGAATCAAACTTGTGAACAACTGGAAAGCAACAATGGTGCGATTTTATATGAATCAAACTTGTTCCAGGTTATGGATCTCTCAATAGACTCTTGTTTCATTTCTTACAGAGATTACACGCATTTCTATAGACTTTCTCACTCCAAGTTAGTTGATATTGAAAAGGTGGCAGTCTGCTCCAGCCTCCGATCACTAAAAACAAAGTGCACTATTGAGTCTAGAGCCAAAAGAGATCATCTATAAATCTCAATAGGACACTTGTCAAATTATGCTTGCTATGTCACATAATGTGAATAACAAGTTAACATATTAAGAGTCCTACGTATTATTCTTGTGATTTTGCCAGAACATCTGAGTGATTTCATTCACTATGAAGATGGAAATTCTGCTTGAGCCAACATCAAACAAGCTTATGGTAGGTGACTTGTGCGATTCATTGACAAACAAGGCGCAATATGTAGTGGTGAAACCAAATACATATAAGGTTTATTTTTTAAACTGATATTGAATTTGGGATTGCGTTTTCCCAACTGCATATAAGTCGACGCGTATGTTCAAAAGTTACAAAACTACTTTAGCAAGTGACACGTCGATTGATTTTCAAATCATTTTTTATTTCAATCGGTGAGATAGTAACTCGTTGATTCACTCTTATCATGTTGTCTGCTTTGAGACGTTCCGATAATGAAAACATGTTGAGTTTAATGAATCTGATACACATGTGTTAATAAGACTCAATACTTTAGCTGGAAATCTTGTTAAGGAGATTCTTCTTAAATTGAATCTACCTGATCACAGGTCGATCCTCACGGATTCGAAGGTTACTCTAACCAAACACGGGCGAATGACAAATCCATATTCGTCCCTTTGCTTTATTTCTAACTGTTTTAATGCAGGATACTTAAAGATGGAGGTGAAGGTACCTGATTCCAGCTGACTCACAAGATTCATAACCACATGCTCATACCCAACCGAAAACCATAAAGACGTCATGAAAGCTCAAGTACATGTTTCAAGACTTTCACTACTCTGATACCGTACGTCTTTCTTGAAGTGACGAAGTATTAAAGACAAAGAATTTCAAAGAAGTTTTCGTCACTCTGATACCGAACGTCTTTCTCGAAGTGACGAAGTGTTAAAGTTAAAGAATTTCAAGAAAGATGCGACTTTAAAGCTTTTCAAGTCAACAAATCAAGAAAGATATGAGCATGTCGGTCTAGAAGTCACAAGTTCACAAGATGGCAAAGTTACAAGATAGTGAAACGAGATTATGCTTGATTGATGATCTCAAAGTGTTCAAGATCACAATTTCACTTACAAGTCAAGATAAAGGAACAAGCTTCTGCCTAAAGT